>JADHZB010001307.1:1335-43614 GCA_015657535.1 Nephromyces sp. MM_2019 | reverse complement strand
CACACACACACACACACACACACACACACACACACACACACACACACACACACACACACACACACACACACACACACACACACACACACATTTAACATACCAGAGCACCTAATATAATACCAATTATATAACAATAGTGTTCTTCTTTTAAGAGGGCCAATTTAATTTTGTAGGCCGCCTCATCTTCGATGTCCATACAACCAAAAATAAACCCAAATATTGCACCCATTGATAGGGCTGTTGAAATGACTAGGTAAACCTATAATACACACACACACACACAATATATATACACACAATATATATATAGGGTATATATACCCACATATACCCACATATACACACTTTATATAGTGTATATATACATACACATATACACTTTATATAGGGTATATATATACACACATACACATTATATATAGGGTAAATGGGTTATCTTTATATAATCGTATAAACTATGTATAATGTGTGTCTATACATCTCTATATAATACTCATGTATGTATATGTGTGTGTGTGTGTGTGTATATATGTGTGTGTGTGTGTATGTGTGTGTTGTGTTATATGTGTGTGTTGTTTATGTGTGTGTGTTGTTTTGTGTGTGTGTTGTTTATGTGTGTGTGTTGTTTATGTGTGTGTGTTGTGTGTGAGTGTGTTACCTGTGTCTTAGATTCAACCAATGATTTACTCATAGTTAAATCACAGAATGCCACAACAAAATTGATTATATCGATAATACTAAAAATAAAGGCAAATGAAATACTTACACCAAGAAGTGTGTAAATAGGAATTTTAAAAATATAATTTATTTTCAAAAACCAATTTTGTTTCAACATAAAACAAATCAACCCAGAAATTATTATCTGTGAAACAAAAATGTGTAAAATGTGTGGAGCGTGTGTGTGAAAATGTGTAAAGTGTGTGAAAAGTGTAGAGGGTGTGTAATGTGTGTGTAAAGTGTGAAAGGTGTGTGAAAAGTGTAGAGCGTGTGTAAAGTGTGAAAAGTGTAGAGGGTGTGTGAAGTATGTGTGTAAAGTGTGTAATAAGTATGTGTAATATGGATGTAAATGAGTGTGAAATGTGTTGAGCGTATCTATAATTGGTTGTGTGTATATTAAGTGAGTGATTATGTAGGCAGAAACTAACCATGGTTGCAAATGTTAATAAATGATTTTTTCTTTGTTTAGCCTCTTCACTACTATTTTCAGCTAATCTCCAAATAATTACACATCCGATAGAAATAAATAGTAAACCAAAATACTATAATAATAACACATTTATATATATATAAATAAGGGGGAAATGTATGTTAATATATACACATTTATTCCGTATGTGTGTGTGCAAAGTTATACCCTAAAATATATCAAAAGTGATCGAAATTGCATATAATATAGCCCCATATATGTGTGTTACATTTATATTCGAATTCACGCCGTTCACACATCCCAAAAACATTAAGTAGTTGATATCAAACTTATATATATATGTATCATAACACATATTACATACACATATAATCTATAGTGTAGCTAAAGTAGGTAATGTGAAACATATCTAAAAATTTACACATGCAAACTATATATAATACACATCCCTAATACACACACGCACACACACACACCACATACACAAGATACATTACACATACACAAGATACATTACACATACACAAGATACATTACACATTTACACACACATATCCCGTACTTACATAAAATAAACATCATACAGTACACACACATATTTCGCAATTACACAAAATATTTATCATACAGTACACACACATATTTCGCAATTACACAAAATATTTATCATACAGTACACACATACAGACACACACACTCACCATAGCAAAGAAAAATGATAATGAAATTTCGACAAGTGTGCAGTTGACTGTAATTGAGCCAACAATGCCAAGTAGGGCGCCAATGAACGAACTCATCAGCGAATTGAAAATAAATTTTTTTGTAATTGTGGGGGAAATAGCAAACACATCAGTTGTGTGTGGGTATGCCCTTCCATAGGACCCCTTATTACCAAAATTCATCATGTTTACACAAGTATAATATGTAGTGTGTGTGTGTGTGCCTGTGTAGTGGGTATGTGTATGTTTAGGGGAGATATCGAGTGTGTGTATGTGTAGTGAGGAATTGGGTGTGTTTGTGTGTGTAGGGAGGGGTATAAGTTGGGGTGTGGGTCTGTATGTATAAATTAGGGTATGTGTATATACTTCTAAATAATTTAAGGAGTGTACGTACAAGTTATTGTCTGTATATACTTATAATTTGTTTGTGTTTATATTTGATTTGTTTGTGTATGTGTATAGATAATTTGTTTGTGTATATGTATTTGTGTGTGAGTATAGATAATCTTGTTTGTGTGTGTGGATTTATAATTTAGTTTGTGTGTGTGTATGTAGAAATTGGTTCAGGGAGTATGTATGTGTAATAAAATAAATTGGGGGGAGAGGAATAATGATGAGGATATGTAGGATGATTTCTTAAATATATTATAAGGATATCAAGATGTGTGTGTGAAAATAGTAGCTGTTTGTAATAATGTGTGTGGATGTTTGATGTTATATTTTAAATAAGGTATTAATTATGATTATTACTACTTAGTAGTGGACTTTTATATATATATATATATATATATATATATATATATGTACATGTGTGTATGTATGAATTGGGTATTAAGTTTATGAAATTTTTATTATTTAAAACTTTTATATTGTAGTGTATTGAAGTGAGGGGTAGGTATAGATAGAGTAAAGTCCATATATATATATGAAGTAATAAAACCAAAATTATAATTTTAATTATAATTAGAGGAAAAGATGGAAATATGGAGTGATTATGAAGCAATTATGTATAGTTTACAAACACACAATTATTATGATAATTGTAATTTTTATATAAGGTGTATATATTGATAAAGGATGTAAAAGTTGAAATAATTGAGAAAAACGTATAAATACTTAAATCTGTAAATTGGAAATTTTATTTTCAATTAGTAAAATTAAATATTATTATTTTAAATATATTTTACGAAGAAGTCAGCAAATTCTTCAATTTTTTAAAATAATTTTCATTTATATATTTTCTTGTAATTTTATACAAATTATATATATGTATATATACATATACAAATTTGATATATAATTTGATAGATAATTTATGTCAATATATATATATATATATAACATTTGATTTAGTGTATTGTATATATGTGTTACATGTTTATAACTAAAAGACTAAAAACCTACTTTTGTATGAAAATGTGTAAATATAAAATATGTTTGTGTGTGTAAATAAGTATAATTGTGCGTTTGTGAACATCAATTATATTTGAACTTAGGTAAAATAATTCAAGATTTTTATATACAATCACATGTTGGATATATCATGAAATGTTAAGAGTTACATCCATTTTGATTATTATTTATATTTTGGAACATAGGACTTATGCATACATATATATATACATATATTTATGTAAAATTTATGATAACCTAAATACCTATCAAAATATATACCTTTTAATTCCTATATATATTTCTACGATATACGTTTATATATGTACATATTTACATAGAAATATACACAGGTAAAATATTTGGATGTTTTAACATGTTTCTTTTATAAATAGAAATAAAGTTTGATTTATATATTACAAGCATTAATTGTTGAAATACTTAGCATTTTGAAATAATAATAATAAATGTAATGTATATATAAATCTATAACATTATATAAATGTCTAACAGTTTTATAATTATGTAATATTTATATAAATATATTATTACACTATTCTTTTGTATGCATTCATGTATTAAGAATTTGAGAACGCATCTTAATGACAGAATTGAAAACATCAAATACACTCATCTTTAAAGGGGTTAACTTATGTATAGTTGTATATATGTTAATTATTAAGCCACTCAAATTTATCAAAGCTAAATTGACGAAATCTATACATTACACATCACTTAAACATAACTCAAGCATCTATATATATATATACATATGTGTTTATATAAATAGGTCGATGCTTGAGTAATGTTTATTTATATTAAGACTATAGGCTAACATTTCTCAAATTAATTTAACATTTCTTATTTTCGAAAAAATCAAGAATTAAAATGTATATTTACAAGAATTAAAGATACTTTAGCTTATTTAAATAAATTTAGTATTTTCGAAAATTTAAATGTTAATTCACATCCACACCCCATACAAAATTTAATAATTTTTTTCTTTCTAAATTTATCATTTTTCAGTAAATTTATTGTCGTTTACGTTTATTTCATATATATAAGCAATCTATAATTAGCATTGTTAGTAATATGTTTTTAAATTATAAATATTATGTTTGGTTGTGAATGGCCAGATACTTTGCTTAAGTTTAGAATGGTTATGAAATAAGTTTTTGTTTTATGAGTTTAATATAAAATTAGCAAGTGATTACTTTCTATTATATTATAGCTTCTTGTTTGTAGGAATAAACCTATTAATCAAAATTCAATAATTTATACTGTTGGTAAATTAATTCATTATATTGATATATACAACAAATTAGATTTCAATAATTATTAGTATAATAATTGAGTTAAGTAGTCACTCAAATTGTTAGATTTACAATTCAACAGATAAATCTCATTATAACTAAGCTTCAGTCTAAAATTCATATAAGATAGGTTATATATTATTTGGAGTTTTTTCTTATCTTTAAATTTTATTAATTTGGAAAGTTTCGATTTGGTAAAGTTTGTTAAAAGATGTTACAGGCAAATAAAGCAAACCTGATTACTGGATTTCACTCAGGAAGTATTCAATCAAGATATAAAGAGATTAAGTACTTTCTTTCAGTTCTAAATCAATTTTCATCGATGGCTGGTTTATTAGCTGGATTTTCTGCGTCTGTGATTGTGGCTGTATCAGGTTCAGTGATATATATAATTTATTCAACATTTAATTCCCTAGAAATTTAAGTTTGAAGTTTAAATTTAATTTTTAAATTATTAATCTCATCAAATTTCAAGGAGAAAATTGCCCAAATGAAAAAGTTGCACTGCTATATGTAATATCAAGTGGTTCCGCTTTAGGATTTATGCTACTTGTATTGTTAATTTCCACGGTTACAACTATGTGGGGCACAGGTTTAGCTCTAAGAGGTAACAGCTCTGAGGCAGTTGACAAGGCAGTTGAGTTAATGGAAGCTTCAGTTAATTGTTCACTTAGGTAATGTCCTGAAGTTAATTTTGAACAAAAAGCATTTAAAAATTATATCATCAACTGCCATTAAATTTCTAGCTAGGTTGTTTGAATAATTTTCCACCTCAAGCGAAATGTATAGTCTTATTAAGTTCAAAAAAATTATTATATCTTTTTAGGTGTTTTATTATTGGACTTTTATTTTTTTTTATATCTGCCTACTTGTCACTTTGGATAAGATATTTTTTTGTTATTGGCTTGGTTTCTTCGACATTGTTGGGTTATGCAGCTTTAAAAATCTACGAGACAAGTACACAAACTTACAATGATTTGTTACCTGATAAAATAGTGTCTGGTTATATACATGGTGATCCTGCTCGAGAAATTAAACCCCCTTCAAGTCCTTCAAGAGTTTAGCAATTGTAAAAAATTTTCATTTCGTTTCAATGTGAAGCTAATTTTATAAAATGTATCAACATCCATATGATTTTTTTTTACACTTGCATTTTGAGTTGCAAATTTCTTATAATAAAACTGGAAAGTATCCATCAGAAAATTAATATTTGATGTTTTATTATACAAAACTATTATTAAATTGCATCTGTATTTGATAGAAATACAAATTATTGATTTAATTAATCTAAAAGACTTAGCCTTTTGTTAACATCAGCCAATTCCATGCTAAGCTGAATCGGTAATTGAATTCCAATGACAAATAAAATTTTATTATGTCCTTACATTCACAATTTCGGCCATTAAATCCTTAATGTCTATTTTAGGGCTTTCCTTTTTCTTGAACAAGAGCCCAAATTCTTAATGTATTTTCGAAATGAATTACTTTAGTTACCTCCTCTTTTTCTTCTTCGATTTCCCCATTCTCTTCCTTCATAGCCTCATCATTTTCAGCTTCCTACGCTTATAGTTTAGTTTTCCTAGTTTTGTTTGGTAGTATGGATTTGTTAGACCTCAATAGCATTAGCACTATCACTTAGCGCTGATTAAATTGGGTGATATGGAAATTTCACGAAAAGTTTACGTATTGATAATTACAAGAAATTTTATCCAGTTTTTCATGATTCTCTTTTTGCCTTTGTAAGAAATAGGCTTAATTTTTATCTTTAATAATTTATAAATTGCTAAGAATTAACCTTGATTGGGCTTGTTGCATCTGAGTTAAAAGTAAATTATTCAATGCAGCTTGAATTAATAATTATGCATTGACCTCATTTTCGATTTCCATTTGTTCATCATTATCTAATTTAAGAATCTAGGTTGTTATTTAATAAAGAGGCTGTTTTACCTTCATCTTCATTGTTATCATCATCTTCGTTAAGTTCAAAATCATCTCCGGGCAAATCTATTCCACTTTTTTTGTTTATATAGTCTCTCCTTATCATATTTGAAACACATTCTGCTTCTTCAATTTTCATTATATATAATAGGAGAATCAGTAATAAAAAAATAAGATTTTTCATTTTCACTCAAGTTGAATAATATATAACATATTTTATTGTATATATTTAGATACTTAGTGAAGACTTATTTTTCTATAGATGTAAATACACTACTTTGGAACTAATTGAATTAAGTTTTCATTCTCACTTGGTTTTAGAATTTTACCATGGAATTGAATTACTAAACTTACATATTAATATATGGAATACAATGAAAAGTCGAATAAAATATGCTCACAATTAATTTATTAACATTTTTCGAGAGTTTTAATAAAAAAAGTCAAAAAATAGCCAAATAACTCCAGCTCAAAAACAAAATATAATTACTGTTATAAAATTCAATGTTTAGAGCTTCAAAATGAAAAACTGGTGACACATGGGATTTTTTTATATTTGATACAGAATTGGGAAAAAATAAATAAATGTAGATGAAGAAATTAAGGGTGGATACTTCGGTATTTTTGCTCAAAAGTTTATTCCAGGCTCTTGGAAGTGCTTAATAGGTGATTTGGAGATTTGTTTTGAATTTGGATTATATATGAGCCTAAAAAACTTATTTAATAGATGTTAGAACTTGTATTATAATTATGTTTAGATAGGGTTATATTCGGAATCATCAACAAGGACTTTGTTAAGGCTGGTCTGGCCTTTTTCGCTTGGTATCTCATTCATCAATCTTTGAGCGCTTGGTTTATCAGTTGCAAAACGAAAATAGTCGGCGGAGTACCAGAGACTTATAGCAATATATTGATATCCTGCCTTTGAAAAGTCCTTGGCTTTGATCATCTTTGTAAACAGGTAACCTGTTATAGAGTATATATATTATTCAAGGTAACATGATAAGAATAATAAAAAAGGTTGATAAAAATTGAGCTAAGCTGAATGTAAAAAAATAGTTCAATTAGGAGATATTATTCCTACCTTTCTGTTGCTGATAATATCTATATAAACTTTTCACTGTGGTCTCGAATTCCTTTTCATCGTCTGGTTTAACCGAATAGTAGGTGACAAAAGCAAATTTGTTTTGCCTATTTGTTGGAAAAAGATCATATACAGTGCTTGTGTCTGGGTTAGTAAATGCATAAGCTCCTGCGAAGCCTACTATAAAAGCTATGGAACGATTCTGGCCTCCTGCGCTGAAAATATTACGAGCTATCCGATTGAAGAGAGACATGATAAATGTTAGAGGTTGATAACAATTTATTTCTTAAAAATAATAATATTCAAATAATGGCATGTAAATAATAGCTCTCAGTAATATTATATAAAATAGTATGCAATCTTTACACACAGCCTCAGCTAAGCAATGGCAATATTAACTTAATCTCAACTTTGAATTCGGTTTGGTTGTTTTATTGGTTGACAATAGTCTGTTATGTTTAAGTTTTTGTAAATTTTCGTTAATTTTAAAAGTTTTGCTATTAAACTTATTTATATATATTATTTTAAAAAGCCAGATAATGTTATCCTTTATAAATCTTCATTGATAATTTACTATTTTAAAGGAGTTCAGAATATAAAATTGTCAACTTATGGTAATTCTTAACAATTCACAAAAGACTAATGAGATGAAAATCATCACAGCTCACTCAATTCAACAAAAGTCAGATTAAGGGGCTAAAGTTTTGTTACTTAATTCTGAGGTAGGTATAGTTTATGTTATATACAACATTAATAAAGACTTAAAAGATGGAAATTGATTAATGCAGAGGCTCAGATGGCACTATATAATTTTTTGAAGTTCTCTTGAGTTTCGTTGGTACAGCCGAAATTACTTTTGATTCAAATACTTTATAGAAATCATTCCCATTACCCTACACAAAAATTAATTAACAAAAGTTTATAGTTAGAAATTGAATAGTAATTAAGATGGTTTAGTTGTTTGTTTATACTTTGACACATACCTTTTTAAATTGTTTAATCAATACTAATGGCTCTTGCAACTTCGAAACGTCAGCCTTTTTTAGTTTGTTATAAATCAAATTTAATAAATAATATTTATAATGATGTAGATGGTGCCACATTTTGGCTTGTATACAACAATGAGAGCCTTAATTCAAAAGACAAAATAAATAAATTAATTTTGGTTCCAAGTTATTATAGTTAAAATTAGGGTAATATAATTTTGAATAATAATTAGGAAATTATCTCACCAACAGGTACTTGGCAGCGTGTAATGATTCCCCCGGGGGTAAGATTAAGCTTCCCATCTGTAAGAATAAAATCAATGTATAGATAATTTTTGCAAAAATTAAATAATTTATTGTTTAATAACAAGGATTTCTTAATTATAGATTAGGAGAAATTATATACAAACCTTTGGAAATTGTATAATTTTTATAAGAGCGTGTTGTAACTTCAGTAGGATTATCATCAGTGACAGGGGATGTTTGATCAACTAAATTATGGGTCGGGTCTGATAAGATGTCGCCAGTTAAGAGCTAAATATGCTTGTATTTATTAAGAACTTGTAACTAAAATGATTCATATCAAACTTTAACTTGATAACTAAACAACTGCATAAGTTACCAGGGCAGCCAGGAAAGGCTTCAGTTCCAAGCCATGGGTTATTACTGGATCTATACCATTCAGAAATATCACCATCCCACACTTTAGCTGAATTGAATTGAGACAAAAGAAACTTGGGTATTAATCGATCTCAATTATATAGCAACTAAATAATTTAAAATAAATTCCGAAAAAGTGAAAAATAGTTTTGTGGTCCAACTTCTTTGAAAAAATCTATTTCATTTACCAGAATTATATTGATTTCCATCTAAAAGAAGTTCATACCGGACCCCTCTGTAGCTTCGGCAAGCTTGGCACATTTTGACACTGAAAGAAAAAATATAATGTTAAGTAGGAGGCTAAGCTAAAAAATAAATAAAGATATGTCAATTAAAAATTATAAAGCTTAGTATTGTTACTCATCTATATCTTCCAATTCTTGATGATTTATATTAGAGTATAAAGATAAGGTTTGCTTGAATTCTTTAGGAAAGGGTTTAGTATCATACTATTAAACACAGATAAAATATGAAATTTGGTGCTGTATAGTAGATATGAAGAAATTTGATTATTTTATTAATTTCTTTTATAAATGCTACCTACTTGATCCCTTTTGGCCAACACAAACTTTTCGATTTTATCTATTGCCTGAAAGGATAAAAAAGGATGAATTACTATGAGTGTTTGACGTTTATAAGCCTATCATAGGTTATGGTCATGTATATAAGTAAATATAATTATGGGAAAGACTCTCACCGGTTGGAAGTAAGCAGAGTCATAGACACGTTTTTGATCAGCTGTAAATGATTATAAAGTGTGAATGAGTGAGTGGTCAAGTGATAATTTATATAATACAGAAAAGCTAATAGATTATACACTTTTAACAGCGTTTGATCTAAGTTATAAAGCAGGACTTTATTTAATTTTCATATTTAAGAAAAGCATTCTTTTCAAATGAGTAAAATTTTATGGAAGTGACCTTTATAATTGTTTTGAATTGGGTTTGCTAATTCACTTTGGAAAGGAAATTGAAAGTTAGGTGAAAACATACAAAGACCCAAATACATAATGTATCTCTTAAAGGCTTTGATAAAAGAAAGTGACTCCTAAGATTGGATAAGAATTTTCTTAAAATGTATTAAATTGATTTGTTGGGTTAAGTGACTGACTTACCATAGCTAGCAGCTTCTGGTTTTGCATTTCTTCATATTCTCTTCGTAGGTAGATTTCATCAGATGGAGAATATACATCAGATCCTGATAAACTCGCATCTCCATCTTCATCTTATAATAAAATATTAAAGGGACATAAACAATTATTGTTGGTCAACATTAAAAGCGGGTGATCATGACTTTACGGAAACAGTCTAACTAGAATATTTATATTAATTTTACCTCTTACTACAACCTCCTCATCATCGTCACAGATAAAATCATCAAATTCTCCTTCAGAATAATAATCCTTTTCGGAGCCTACATTCCGATTGGAAAAAAACTAAGGAAATAGAGGGAGATTGGCTACCTTAATTTTGATGATATAAACTAAATAATTACATTTGTAAATGAAGATCTAAGTAAATTCGCTTTTGGAATCTCAACATCTCCTGGATCTGATAAAATTCAATCATGTAAATTAGAAAGTTAATGATGAACTGTTAATAATGAAATGAAGGATAAAATCAATGTTTTGATTATCCATAAAACGTTTTTTCACTCGAATGTTATATCTACGATTCGAGAAATATCTGAATAAAAAATACATGAAATAACGAGAATGCAATCAATTGGTAAATCCTAAGATATTAGACATTGAATTGTATTAAATAGTTCCCTATGACTACCTGATTCAACCTCAGATTCACTCTCAGAGTAGTTATAACTATAACTTGAACGTCTTTGTTTCTTCCGCTTATTTTCTATCTCTTTAGCCAAAGCTAATAATTTATTTTTCCCATTATTCTTTGGTTTTTCAGGTGAGACTAAAATAGATGGTTCATTCTCTTCTACAGAGAGTCTACGTAATCTCTTCCTTTGAGGGGCCACAGGTGGATCGTTTGTGGTGTGTGAGGTAGAAGGTGAACGGGAAGAAGAAGATCTAGCTAGTCGAACTAGATGTTTTTTCCTTCCCATGTTTATTTAATTCTCTAATTTTTTATTTTATTACATAGAACTTTTAAAGTGATACCTGGGTTAATTTAAGTTTTAGTTTAGTGTTAGGACCTAACCTTATACAAGTTCAATAACTAGATTGGACTATCTAAATGACTTACTCTCTAATTGATTTTTAGTTGGTTTGTATTGATTTAGTAATAAAAATATCTATTATAATTAATCCAATAACCTTAAACTAATTCCTCTTTTATTCCTTTGCCTTGATAATTATACACACAGTGAAGCTTTCATCAAACTCTCACATCTCCAATATATTCTCACACAATATAATTACTCATTGAAATGAGTAAATATTCAATTGTTATATCTTGTAAAGTATATATATTAAGTTAGTAGTTTTAAAGTCTTCCTTTTTTAATTCTACTTGAACCCTATTGTCTCATTATTAAGCTTTGATTTAACAAGTTGATTTCACTTCGATTTATAAATAATAGAAAACAACGTCTTGAATAATAAGAATTAATAAACTTGAGGAGTATAAAATATTGATAACATCAAAATTCTATCATATTCTTATAAAAATCAAATATAAATAAATATTTCACAATTCTATAATTATTACTTGGAGATCAAATGTTCCAAGTTTTTTCAATTATCAGTGATAATTAAATTCTTTCAGTCAAATTTTTAAAGCTATCGATTTAAACAGATTAAATGTAAAGTGCACCATATATAAATATATTAAGCCTATAAATTAGACCTAAACTCACCGTATCAAATTTCCCTAATTGATTAATATTTAAATATAGATTACTTATATTGTAAACTCGAAAGCATAAATACTATATGAAGTGTGATATGCTACTTCTAGGTTGCTAAACAAAGACAAACACAATTCTGTCTGTACTTGTTAGAAAATAATTCAAACATTGAAACCAATTAAATATATCCATTCGAATGAATTTCTTTAACTTATGAATAATATAGATCAAATCTCCAATCAAAAGGCTGAACTAGCTTCCAACCTTACTCATGAACCCATTCCACCTTATATCCTTCGACATGTAGCCCTACAACTACAACTCATTGACAACCATGATGATGGACTAAGGTCCCATATAACCATAACCCCTCAGTTGAAAAGTAACACACCTGAGAAATCAACCAAGCCAAACGACTACACAAGTAGCTCTATCTATGAGACTCGTCTAAATTTTGGATACTATGCACATCCAACCGTCGAATCGTCCTCGGGGCTATCATTTAAACAGCTGAAAAAGGCCACACGGCAACTCGTTAACTCTCCTCAACACACTGTCAACACTTATAATCAGCACTTCTACAACACCCGACAAGACCTCCTGAATGAAAAAAATTCCCAGGGAGCTTCGAGCTGGACCCGAGATGAATTTGATAGGGCTACAACACAGTTACCACCTGCCATGAGCCTCTCCTATGAGCCTCAAAGCAGTGATCTAAACAATAGCCCCTCAGTCAACTTTTCCACCAACCTCAGAGATCTACGCTCACGAAAAATTGAATCGGTGACTAAACCTGTGTATGTACTACAATTATTCAATGAAAAGCAATATAAATCGTTACTTCACTTATACTTATAATCTTGATAAATATCCATATGCATGCTATTGATGAAATTGCTATCCACTAATATAAATTGACTTGTAATTATAATTTAAATGTTTTTGAATTTTTAATGATTATCTGTCCACGCTTTTTGATAAATTTATTTGAATTTATCGCTTCAAACATTCTCACACCCAGGCATTCGCACACTCTAAATCCTAATATACATCTATCCTGAACCCAAAATCCTGCATATACTTAACTCAAACACCAGAACATCCTCGATTCAAACATTCTCACACTCTCAAACCAAATATAACTTTACTGAATGTTCATATTTAGATATATTATATAATTAAGCGATAGTAACATAATATATAATTCCAATCATATAACTGATATTCAGATCCTACATCTTCTTCCGGAACAAAATACGGTTGTTTTGAATGAGAATGAAACTGTTTCAGTATTCTTACAACTGTTGGATAAACATGACCTGAGAAGTTGCGTTATCCAACATGATTCAATCACTCGTTTTTGTTTCCCACGATCGTACTTCTCCTTTGCTGATGTTCGAGTAAGTCAAAAAACACCGAATACACACGTTTTCCGCTTTAGCTATAACCCTAAATTTTCAATTCCATTTTTACATTTAAATAGTTAAACATCAAACACAAAACATATTCTCACGCAATAAACTTTACAATTAATTGTATATACATAACTGCATTTTAACAAATCTCTGAAACTGTAGCTTTGGATTATATTCCTTGCAGGATTTTCTATATTACATAATAATGATACACAAGTCTTGGAATAATCGCTCTTTTACTGAAATTTTCTCCATGATAAAAGAAGAAAAGATAGGGAAAATTGCAAGTGAGTTTCATGAGTAAGATATAGGCTTATTCTCCTATATTAAGCAATATATATTATTCGATCTTTATGAATAAGATTGTATTAATTATTTTTCCAGATATCTCAAAAAAGTCTCCCTTTGTTCGCTATGACGTAACTGACACTATCGCATCACTTTGCGCTGCATTCAAGCCATGCTGTCGCGTGTATGTTTAATTGTTACATTCTGATGATTTATCTCAAAACTTTAAAACCTCATTAATAATAGCCACAATTCTCATTTTCCTAATTTATCTATATCATATAAGTGATAAGACGTCTATAGATAACTTAATTATTTATATAAAGATCCATATCACCTTATATTTCTGTATTTTCAACGCTAATTATCAAATATCTTAAATTAATCAAATTTCAGCCCAATATTTGATAGAAAGAGGCTTGTACGCGTTTTAAGCCCTGCAGATATGCTTTTTATACTAAATGTTAGTTAATAAATTTGTGTGTGTATATTTTTACATATCCTTAGCTAAAATGATGAACTTACTGAATTATTCCAATGCATAAGAATCTTGAAATCATTTTCGTATTATACACACCTCCTGAACTCATTTATTTCATTGAATATATTATTTATAACGCATTTTACACATTATAGAAAAGTGATATCATAAAGGAAATCGAAAATTATAGTAGTATTTCTATAAAGAATGCTTCAAAAGGACCCATTGTAAAGTTAATGCAATCAGAATCTCTCCTCAAGGTTAAAATATAATATATTATACATAAAAACTTTATGAATTTAATTTAATTTGTGATTTTTTTTATTATTTTATAAATCAATAAAGGCCATGATTTTGATGGAAAGGTTTAAATTCTCAGCACTCCCTATAGTTTCTGATAGAGATTCAAACACTGTCTTGGAAGTTATTACTGTTAGAGAAATCAAAGTAAGTATTATTATAAGGATTTTAAGATATTTAAGACATTTACACACTCCACACCAATATCTCGCTTTCTCTTAACAATTATCATCATAAATTATAATAATAATTTAATCAAATTCACACATATACTTATGCACATATAGTTATATAGACATATAAACACACTTATGTATGCTTAAATAATCATATACACATATCTACAAGCACATATTAATTTGCAAATATAATATAGAATATATTATATACATAATTATATACACCTATAGACACATTCATATACATACATATATTAGTACACACATTATTATATATATATATATATATATATATATATATATGCTCTCAGTATATCTGCCTAGCTCAAGATGAACTCCAATCTGAGATTATTATGAATGAGCCTGCGGTAATCTCACACTTATCTATATGTTGAAATTTTCACTAAATAAATTTAAAATATTTGCACACACATTATTTTTATATTTTACCTTTACCCTATTACCTAATTTTATAGTTCAAATTTGTTTCCTTCCTACGAAGAAAAGGTTATTTGGTGAGTCAAATTATCAATTATTATATGACTTATTAATTATAACTATATGATATATTTTTGATTTATATGTGTACAACACTCTTGATGGATGATATGTAGCACGCTTGACAATTATTTGTGTGTAACACATTATTTGTTTGCAACATTCTAGATAACTATATATGTGTGCAACACTTTTTATAATTTTATGTATAAAATACTCGTGGATTTTTATTACTAGAGCAATTTTGATTTATTGTGCGTAAAACTCTTGATAATGAACATAATATGATCTAGATTATTATACGTATGATGTGTATCACAAGAATTTGAACAATATAAATATATACATGTATATATGTGTGTAGAAAGCAGAGGCATATGCAAGGTTACCTGAAACAGCCTCACTTCAGGAGATGATTGATATATTTTTGGCAGACATGGTTAAGAATACACAATCAGTAAGTGTAGTTATATTTGATGATTTGAATAGATGTATAACACAGATTTATAACATGTCTGTATGTTTCTTAAGGCATGATTTATATTAGATAATAAAATATAAATTAATGATATTAGCAAACTCATTCAAATTTTTTTAAACAGGTTCATCGAATATTTTTATTAGATGACAATGGTAGGATGACAGGTATGATTTCATTAACAGATATTATGCAAAATTTGGCTGATTTGCTTGGTAAATTCACACGTGTACCGTCTGAGAGTCAATTACCAAATTCACACCCTGCGCATAATCGAAATTAAATCACTCATAAAAATGTGCAAAGAATAGACTACCTTGTAGATATTCATATGAAGGATTATATATTTTCTACTTACCTAACTTATATGAAATAATCTTTTTATTTACAAATAAAAACAGTTAGAAAAATTTTGTTTTTTCTGTAAGACTGAACACTTTAGATTTCATTTACACAAATATCACACAAACACACTACACACACAGATGCACGTATGTATAAATATATATATAATTATCTGGGAGAATATCTTATTCACCTTTTAACCCGATTTAATCTTTTATATTTTATTTATATATAAATATTTAGATTATTATTTTTTTTCTTTAGGATGTTTATACTAAAAAAATTTTTTTTACTTTTTATTTTAGCTTATGTAATTAATTAAGATATATAATTATACACACACATACTTAAGAGATCTATTACTCACTTATTAGTAATCTTATATTTATAATCATCATAATATGTGACTACCTATTTACTATATACAATATACATCCTATATATATTTAATCATCTTATATATATCTTTATATATATATTTATTATTTTGACTAAAAAGATTGAAATGAATACTCTATATCAATTACTATATATTTTCATAAGGCTTATGTATTATCATCTCCTTGTATAGCCTACAATATATAGATGATTTTCATTGTGTGTAAATATATTGAAATATCCTAGTCAATATGTTACATCGTGTCTTAATCACATAACAATATATATATATATTATATATATTTAGTATATATGCTACAGTAGTTTAATACTTTTTATCTACACACATCTTATATATACACCTCTTATACATAAAACTATTATATATATACATACATATCTTGTATATAATAGAAAGGTTTACCACTTCGTAAATATATACATTACATATGTGTGTAACTTAAAGTTATTTGATAATATGTTTTTATCTTTTCTGAAATAAGAAAGAGATTTACACATTATTTCACCAATTTTGAGTATAAAATTATTTTATGAATTAACGAGTTTTTTAGTAAGATTAATGAATGAAAAAATAAAAAATTGATAGAAGATATTTACTAAATAGAGTTAGATATATTTCATAGTGTTCAATGTGTTTAAGAAAATGTGTGTTTAAGAAAAAATATGTGTGCAAGAAAATGTGTGTAAGGAGTTGTGTGTATAATAATAATAAAAACAATCCATGTATAGATAGATTGGATAACTTGTTTTAGAGGGTAGAGATAGATTGAATAACTTATATATATATCTGTGTTTATTGGGATTGACTTATTTATAGTAAAGAGTACATATAAGTTGATAGGTTTGGTTAGATGTGATGCATATATATATATATATCAATAAAGTGTGAGTAATGATAAAAATGTATTCGAATTAAGTAATATGTTCAAAACATATAATACACACTAAATTGAAAAATAAATAGAGTAATATATCCCACTTTCACCCTTACCTAGGTTCAATTATTTCAATGATATACATCATGAAAACTCAACTCACACATATTCATACAAATTACAAGGTTTTTGAAAATGTGTATATTATTTCTTCAAAAAATTACCAGCTAAACCACCCTTTTTTAATTTTTTTTTATGCCTTAATTTCCATAATTTTCTTCCAGAGAGTGTTGGAATATTTTCAATGGGTGTATCTTCATTTATGTGTTCTCTCTTTCTAAGTTGATTTTGTATAGTAAATTTCTTATACTTATAATTTGATTTACTATCAAATGTGTGTAAGGGGTTGAAAGACTTATTAGATTTTAGTTTTATGTGTGTATTGTGAGATGATTTGGAAGATGTTTGATTTTTTATAGCTAATTGTATAGCTGTTTGTTTTGTATCTATGACAGACTCCATAAGATAATTGGGTATATAATGTAATTGTTCATTCTGTGCTCTCTTATTTTTATTGTTTCTGAGGGCCTTTTTAAGTGTTAATGCATCAGCTGGGTTTTCTTCAAAATATGATTTTAAACGTTTATTATGGAGGGCTTCACGTTGTAATATTTGTAATTTTGTTTCTTCTACACACTTATTAGTTATACCTTTCAATACACTTGTTACACGATATTGAAATGCTTCAACAGCCTTATGATCTAAACTATACATCTGTAAACCTATATATATATATATATATATATGTGTGTGTGTGTAGAAATTGGTAAGAAGTGAGTGTGTGTTTGTGTAGATAGATAGATAGATAGATAGATAATGTTTGTTTGTGTGTGTGTGTGTGTGCTTAGGAAATATATATTTATAAATTTGTATGTTAAAAAAAAAAATTTGTGTGCATTAGTTTTTGAATCAAAAACAAAATTGTTACACACCTTGATGAGCTTCACAATTAGGTGGGTTGATATCTAATATAGCATTACTCTTTAATAACATTTCCAGCAATGATTTTTCTTGGTTAGTATGACTGATTAAGGTAAGTGCAGTACCCTTTGAGCCTCCACGCCCAGTTCGGCCAATTCTGAAATTTTATAAAAATTTGAAAATTGGATGTTTTTGATAAAAGCTAGATGAGGAGGTGATAAAAAGTTGAAAAATGTGTGTGCTCGAAAATTATATAGAAGCTGAATTGATTTGTAATACACACATGCATACATACCTGTGTATGTATCCTGATTCAGATGTAGGTAAATCAAAGTTAATAACACACTCAACCTCTTGTAAATCTAAGCCCCGATGTATGGCGACATACTCATCATCCTATTATAATTTTTTATATCATAAATTAGGTATATATTGTGTAAATGGTATACTGATGAATCTCAGAATAAAATATAATCTGTGTGTGTATACATGTGTAAAATAGGATGTGATCAGCGTGTGTAATGAAATAAATTATAGGTCATATGGATATTTATATGGGCAAATTCAAACAGATTCAAATAAAATGTAATCTGTGTGTGTTATATTCATATAGAATAGAGTATGCTCAGTGTGTGTATCATACTTCATCTCCCTCAACTTTTGATTTCTTCTTATTATTGGTATGTTTCTCTTCTAATTTGATAATAAAATAAATAAAGGTTATTAAAGATTTGTAAGTTTAATGGAGGTAATACTAAGGGAGGATAAATGTGTGTAAAATAACAAAGAATGCCTAAATGATCCATTATAGACTATAAACAAACTAGATAGATTACATGGTATATACATACATTAGGTAAATAAGTATATAATGAAAATAACAAGGTAATTGAGTCAATAGGATTATATACAGCACGAGTGGGAATTTATAAATATTCAATACACAACACCTATTGTGTATATTTCAAGTAGTCAATACAGAATATTTATTGTGTGCGTTTTAAATATTCAATACACAAAACTTACTATGTGTATACGAATATACACACCACACACTGTATTACAAATGCACGCCAAACAAGATATTCAAATTACCTATCACCCATGATATTGACAATGTACACCATACATGAAAATAAAAATACACATAAAATACTACAAATACAGACATAAAAATACACACAGCTTTATAAGCACACACCACACATTCAATCGTTCATTGCGTCTAAAAAAATAAGCCTACCATCGTTATTTCTAACTTCATCCATGGCATCTTCAGTGGCTATAAGTATGTTTAACACATTCTGGTTAAATGTCTGTAATATAGTGTGTCGATGGCTATAGGGCATAGATGGGCTCAATACACCAGAAGGTATAGCAAATCGTTCAAAGAAGATCATCAAACGGTAAGCATTATTGAGTGTATTGGTGAAAATTAAGCAACGTTTGGGGAGTAGATTAAGTGATAACAATGTATAAAGAATGAGGAATTTATCATTATTTGATGTGCACGGATAATAATATTGTGCTATCTCTCCATCCCCTATAAGCCCCATATTGCTTGATGTGTCATTTGTCTCCAATTTGACTATGGCAGGTTTGTGTAATAAGAGTGATTTGAGTTGTTTAACATCATCACTTAGAGTGGCAGAACACAATATAACTTGATAGTGATTAGATGATGAAGATGGTAGCATCTGACCCAGTTGTTGCATAGCAGCAGAGAAACCAAATGAGCCCATAAGGTCAGCTTCATCAACAACAACCATTTCAACACTCTGGCGCAAGTCAAGTGGTTTAGATGTGTGTTTAGAAAATTGAGTTACAAGTGATAGGATTGACATTGGAGTCGTAATTAATATCGTTGGTAAGTTGTGTAAGTGGAAGAATTGGCCATTCAAGATTGTGCTCGATTGTTCAACAGAGAGTATATTATCACAATAAATAATTAATTTTGAAATAACTTCACACACTTGCTCACTCAATTCCTTGGTTGGTACAATAATGAGGGCCTTCAAGCTACCCATCTTACCCTGTGTCTCAAATTTGTTCAAGAGTGAACTTACCAGGGGTATAGAATAACCTAATGTCTTTCCTGAGCCTGTACGGGCCTTAACTAGTAAATCACCTCCTCTAAGCGCAATCGGAATCATCTTCACAAAAGATATATGTTATTATGAGGTTTATGTACACTTATTATTGGTATTATAATGTTGTTATGTTATGTGCTAAGAAAATTTTTTAAGTTTATAAGTATACATACAGTTCTGGGTATACACAGTGATAAGATCAACAGCATTACATAAATACATCAATACACATAGCAGATATTGTTCATATATATGTCACTAAAAACATTCATTAGATAACATTATATCAGAGGCTTAAATGTGTAGGGTGTGATTGCATGTGGTATTATATACACAAAAATGGTATATTCTCACCTTTGATTGAACAAGTGTTGGAGATTTGAATTTGAAATATGTACTTATGGCTTTAGTAATACGCCTATCAAAATAAAGATTACCGAATTCATTGAAATCGAGGCATTTTGCCTCATCTGGAGATATCTCTGATGATTTCTTCATTCTTTGAAAATATATAATTTTTTATGTTATTATTAAATATGCTATACATTTAAATTGAACACCCCATTATAAAGTTATATTTATATTTTAACTCTAATGATATCCCTGTTTAAAATTAAAGTATGTATTTTTATCAATTTGAATTAAACAATGAAGTTAGATGACACACACATAGTTAAAAACAATGTTGCATATTTAGACAGAAATAATAATAATAAAGTTTACTCGTTAATATCTACAAAGCATAGATAAGTACTCAGATATATAGCTAATTATGCTAGGGTAGTTATGCTCAGATAAATATAAGGGAGTGTATACCTTCAGATATATATATATATATCTTTACACAAAAAATTTAGTTAAACATATTTAGACAAAGGTGTTCAGAGATATATACTTAGACATAGGACAACATATACACTTATGTATAGGTATGCATGCCTATATATATACATACATATATATATATATATATATAATTGTGGTGATAGGTGTAGAGTAAGTTGTTTTATTTAAGAAACACATCAAGTTGGTATATAAATAAGCAATTAAATATAAATAGAGATGATATATATAGAGATACACCTTTTGTTAGTAAAAATATCGATAATCAGAAAAATATACTTGCGAGCAATATCATATTTAATGAAATTCTGTATATTCATCATACTAATTAATTTTCAATTTATATTTTATTACAATTTGTTAATGATTTTATTTCTTTAAATTTTGTTTAGTTGTTCCTGTGTATTAATTTGGACAATATATATTCATTTTGAGCTTGTCACAGTGTAAATATAAATTAAAGTGTATAAACTTGTGAATATACATGGTTGCTTAATATTTTAAATGTCATCCTGAATATATTTGTTTTACGATTTTTGTTTTAATTGTTTAGCATGTATGAATATTTCATTTGATTGAGTTGCGTATTCCAATGAAATATGCGTAGTATTGTTTTGACTGTTTACTTTGGGCGAGTAGTGAGTATGCTTTCATTGACTTATATGATAAAATTAGAGTGTGTGTGATTTTTTATTAGCTGTTTGATGTATATGAATAGCGTTGATTGTGTTTTAATTATTAACAATGTTTGCTGTTGTTTTGAACCTATACTTTTCGTTATTAATATTGAAAACATTTGCGAATTTATTTGTTTTTACATATTACTTTTACACAAGGATATTTTGGTAATTATTTTGTATTTTAATATTTGGCAAGTTTCCTCATTTGAATTTGATTTCATTTGTAATTTAATTCAATGATAGTTTAATAGCATAATTGAGTTAGATTAAGTAGAATTGTTTCGAAGATCAAAATATTTTATAACCTAAATCAAGTTTGTGCTCGAGTTTACTGTATAAATTCAAAGTGTCAACCTTATGACCTTGCGTTGTGTTGGTTTTAGGAGACATATCGTTGTGTGTATTTAAATAAACTTTTTGGAAAGAAAACTGTATTATGTTTTTAAAAATTTATATGGACAAATAAATTCTCTTGCTTTTGTAATGCTAACATGCAGTCTATATTAGATTGGTTAACCATATTGTTTATCCACATTAATAAATACAATTGAATGTATGTTAAAAGCATGCTCAACATAATTACATATTTATGCCCGCTTATACTAATTTGTGAAGTAAATAATACTTTGTAAAAATAACTTTTTCGCATGTTTACACGTAAATAAATATAATTTTTTAAGAGTATTTCAATATTATCTTTTATTTCGATTCATTACACATTGAAACGAGGTTATTTATTAGTTAATATAGATATTTAATATTTTTAAGAAAGCATCTGTTTTGTTAAATGGTATTTAATGTATATATAAAATATGAAATATATTCTCATATGATTATAGTGTGGATGTAAAATCACTGTTAATTTAGTGAACAAACATATAAAAAATAATTAGTATTCTAAAATTTTAAAAATTATTAAATATTTCAATTTAAAAGAGTAGTCAAGTTTTATACTTCTTTACCAGAGTTATATGAAATAGCATTGAGATAAAATGAGAATATATGTCACAATATGATAAAATTTTAACTAATATATATTGGTATAAAAAGTTAAATTATAAAATAAAATTCAACCACACACCTTGGTTATTAGTGTATGT
The DNA here is from genome assembly GCA_015657535.1 of Nephromyces sp. MM_2019. Lineage (NCBI taxonomy): Eukaryota > Apicomplexa > Aconoidasida > Nephromycida > Nephromyces > Nephromyces sp. MM_2019. Next base: position 20,610 of record JADHZB010001307.1, on the reverse strand, counting down.
AAAATTAATTAAGGATGAGTTGAAAAAAATAAAATATACAAATAGAATAATTAAATTGTTAATTTCTTATCTAGTAATAAAAATATATTCGTCAAGAAGTAGTCACTGCAGTTTCCTGTGTATTAACACCGGAAAAAGGTTTATTGGTATCTTTACTAGCTGAAACACTATTTGGAGATCCATGATATTCTTGTTGGTTTGTTGCCTTCATTTGCGTCATGTTTTCCGTTTCCTTCTCCTGATTTTCCATTTCAAGTTTTTCTTGAGGTGTAACCTTTTGTAGCCAAATTATGAGTGGTATGCAAAGAATAAACGCAGCCACAAATACAAGGTTAAACATAGCAATATTATAAAATCCATTCTTGTAAATCTCAAGGGATTCAAATCGATCTATTTCTCCATCTTCGTTCTGGGGAACCGAGAATATATCGGCGAAGATAAATCCTGCCAAGCTAGAAAAACCCATCAAACATAAGTATATTCCCATCATGATACCCTTCATACCCTTGGGGGCATATGTTGTAGTTGCAGATTGGACAAGTGGCGACATAATCACTTCTCCAGAAGCCATGCAAAATACCCCGATAATTGGAAAAAGGTATGAAAATTCTGCAGTTTCTGGGTCAGCAGTAGTTGTTCCCCAATAAAGTATCATGAAGCAGAATGTGTTTGAAGACAATCCGATCACAATCTTTACGAGATCTAATTTCCTGTTTCGGTTAGATAATAAACTGAAAATAAAACCCATAATCATAATCACACCAGGGTTTATTGATTGAACTATAGCAGCGGGAACTGGTATGGGGCCAATGAATTTGTAAACATTTCTCTCTACAAATAAGGGAAAAAGTGAGCTAAGTTGCATTTCATAAGCGAAAAAAAACATTAGAAAAACTAAGTAAATTATAATTATACTGTAATTTTTCTTTTCTCTGGTGCTCTTAAGTCTAAAAAAAGCATAGATGATGTATATTATTACAGGAATACCAATCAAAAGCACAATATTATTTTCGGCTAAAACATCAGCGTAATATATGGTCATAGTCGTGGGGATTACAAGTACGAGTGAAAGGATAAATAGAACTTGGGGCCATTTAAGACCTAAAAGGACCTTTTTATTAAGAAATTCAGGTTTACGTATTAAATCTACACCATTATATAAGCTTCTGAATCTATAAAATACATACAAGCCTAATGCCATTCCAATGCCTGCAAGACTAAATGTAAGATGAAAGCTAACATATGTCGAGACATATCCTGCTGTAATTGCTGCACTAAATGCACCCAAGTTAACACTAGCATAGAAAAGAGTAAAACCACTTACTCGATCTAGGCCGGGCTTTGAATCATAACTTGCACCTAAGAGGTTCAAAATATTGCCACGGAAAAATCCAGTACCAACAGATACTGCTGTAACTCCAACATAAAATGGGATTAAATTAAACATTCCAAAGAACATTAGCAGATGCCCAATTACAACCACAAGTCCACCAACGAAAAGCATATTAATAAAACCGAAATATCTATCTGCTAGTAAACCTGTTATAATTGGCAAATAAAATGCAAATGCATTTCCTAAAGAGGATATACCGTAAGCATATTCATCTTCAAACAATAGATCAGTAGTCATATAAAGTACTAGACTCATCCTCATACAATAATAGCTATATCTTTCCCATAGCTCTGTAAATACTAGTACTAATATAAATGTTGGGAATTTTTTGGTTATCATGTTTGACTTTGCCATCTTTGACAATAAAGAAGATAATTATAAATAATAACTATAAATAAATGATTATTTTAAAATATGTATTAATAGTATATGCACTAAGGGATGTTTGAATTTACAATGTATATATATATAAGGTTTAATAGAATTACCATTAATATATAATTTGCAATCTGTGAAGATAAATAAAACTTGTATTTAATTTTAATTCTGATTTTGATAAAGTGTCCATATCACGCTTTAATGAAAGTTCATCGAATCGATTCTGAGAGTATACAATTCAAAAATCATCTAGTTGCATTTAACAAATTAAACCAAGAATGACAAGACTCTACCCTATATCAATCTCCGAAAATAAAATTAAATTACAAGTTTTGTTCTATTTTTGGCATAAAATTCTTTAATTTAGCTACAACTCAAGCTACATTCGATTACGTGTTTTTTTTTTTTTAGAATTTGTAACTTTGATGTTTGAATTCCTAAAATTTTTTTTTTTGATAGGTGTATACCTAACATAAAGGATAGCTGAAACTCTACTTAATTAACAGTGCATAGCTACTATGATTGCTTACATTAGCACTTCAAGTTTGCCGAGCTGTTGCTAGAATGTTTAAGTGATGAGTGGAATTAGCAATAATTACTTATCAAAGTTGATTTTATCAAATGAAAGAAAGCCTTTCTAAAAGCTAAAAAGAATATGTGGCAGCACTTATTATTAATTTATTATTTTATCTATATATTCTTGATTGTTACCCAATAGAAGATAAATCCAGCACTAATGATAATGAATTGTAACAAACATAAACATTAATAAGCACTTAGACCTATATTTTATCAATTGTTTCAAATACATTCTTGAATGAAACAATTTTATAAATTTTGTTGATTATATATATAAGCAAATTCTAAGTCCTTCTGTTAAATTACATCGTTCAAATATTAAGTAAATTTCTGAACCAATCATACAAGAGCTGAACCCTTGATAAAAGTATATCTTTATATGTTCCCTATACTTTGGAAATAGAAACATTGAACCTCTTTTTGTATAAAATAGAATGTAAAAATTCATATTTTTAATTATGTAGGATAAAATATTGTAAATTCAGATATATTATGTTTGAAAAATGAACAAATACTCCTCAATTAGAAAAGGAGTAAAACACTTTGAGCTATTATAAGTTGCTCCATACATTAAAACTATTGAATGAATGTGACTTATAAGATCGGGTTTCACCGTGACTATAATAATTTACAATCCTGTTTTACGTAATTTGGGCTTGCCTAATTTTATTTACAAATTTGAGTTACAGTTTGTAGAGGATTTACTGAAACATAATTGAATTATATTACTTATCTGAAATTTCACGCTAAAATGTATTAGATATTGCATTAACGATAAATTAAAATAAGATAAAGTGGTGTTTATAAAGTTTATTATATTGTATGCTATGTTAGAACTTGTTCAAAAGTTATAAAACTGAAAGAGTCGTTAAAATATAAAAATGATTATTTGATTTCATAAACTTGTACACGTTGTAAAGAGATTTGACCTTTGTAGTAATTTTCTCACTTTTTTAATGTTTATTAATAATAAACTTGGTAATGTGGCTGAATTAAATTTTCAATATATATAAAATCTAAAAGTATGCTCTATGTAATCATACTGTATCAATCACATAAAATTTAGTCCTGTCAGTTATAAGATTTGATAGTTGAGTTAGATTGAAAAAAGTTAAGTTCTCACGTAAGTTTAAGTGGAAATGTTTTAAAATTATCACAATTACTTAGTCTTCATAGAGATTTAATAAATTTGTTTTAGATAATTGATAATAAAAATTTAATCACTATCGATTGCGCGGAAAACGTAAATATTTCCATTTGTAGATCCAGCATATAAGGTCTTTCCATCAACTGACCAGCTTAAGCAGGTGCATGGTACAGTACCACCTGAATAAAGATCCTTATCGACAGAAGGAAGTTCAAGGGTAGAGATGATCTTCTTCTTTTCCAAATCCCAGATCTGAAATTATAAAAAAGGTAAAAAAAAAGAGTTGTAATTTTGAAAAAAAAATTTGGAATCATTTAGTAGTGAGATAAAGAAGTTATATTAAGTGTAAATTATGTATAATATTGGTTAGATAATCCCGATAAGTTAGAGGGTTTATTTAAATCTTTGATGTAATTGCATACTTGGATATTTTTGTTGGTTCCAACACATAACCAGTATCGACTTGGGGAAAAGCAAAGGCTATTGATTACTGAATCACTTGATAAAGCATATAGATGAGAGCCTTCCAAGTCCCAAAGGTTTGCGCTGCCATCACGTCCTCCACTAGCGCATAAAGAACCATCAGGAGAAATTGTAAGTGTGTAAAGTGGACCACTATGTGCTTTTAGAGTATCTTTTAAAGATACTGTTTCCATGTCCCATACCTGGTGTGAAAAATTCGAAAGAATTGTATAAGATTGGTGATTGATTTGTTTGTTTAAATATACTTACCTTAACTAAACTATCCCATCCACAGGATACAATAAGGGGTTTCTTTGATGGAGAGAATCTTACACAAGAAATCCAATCGGTATGTAAATCATCTTTGATAGTGAACTTACAATGAGCCATTGTATTCCACATCTTGATTGTTCGGTCTCTTCCACCAGATAAAATTTGACGATTATCGGTAGAAAAAGCAACACTGGTTACATCATCAGTATGTCCTGTAAATGATCTCACTTTAGCTCCCATATTAAGATCCCAGAGTCTAAGAGTACCATCTAAAAGAAAATAATTTGAATTTTCATTAAATGTGATTAAAAAGCATCAACATTCATACCCCATGAGCCAGAGAGGGCAAAGAAACCATCATTAGAGATGGCAACGTCTTGCACACATTGTGAGTGGCCAGTAAGAGATTTCATAGCCTTTGCTTCAATATCGATCCCGCTCGTGCTAGGTTGTACATTCCATACAAGTAATGACTTATCTGTTAAAATAAGTATGTATATTTTTATAGGAATTTTGTTTGAAATTTAAAATGTACATATGACAGAAAAATGATTATAATCAGATTAGGAAGAAGGGTAGTATTATCAATCAGAGACCCTAAAATAGGGTTTATTCAGAGTGAGCTGGGATCTTCCAAATGGTCATCCTCAAATTTTATACAAGTTTATTAGTATTATATAGAATGAGTCAATATGCATTATTTTTTGCTACAAAAAATATAATAATCAATTTATCAATAATGAAATCCTATAATTCAATCTTCTTTGTTTTCCTGAGAAAAGGATATCAATCCCAGCTTTCTTAAGAAAACTAATCAGACAAGAATTATTGGTTTACATTCCGTAGTAGTCATAAGATGCAACAGTTTAAATTTTATGATTATGCTAAGAACGAATAAATGAAGAAGAAGATATTATAAATTGGTTAACCTCGTGATGAAGAGACTATTGTATTTGTGTGAGGGTCACTAGGGGTTGAGATTGCAGTGACCCAATCTCGGTGCCCCTTAAGAACTCCTACTTGAGTGAACTGTGTTTGATTGTCCATATCTAAAATGTGAGTTAGAAGAAAATAGAATTGTAGTTTGTATAGAAAAATAAATCATATAACAGATAATGAATAAGATATTTAGTGTAGGGAAGGGGGGAGGAAGGGGAAATTGGAGTAAGAAAATAAAGTATAAATAAGTTTCTATGAAGATATTGTAATTATCTCTATTGCTACTTACCTATTGAAGTGAAAATGGCTGTTCAGAACAGTAAAAGATGATAAAAGTATGTTTATGCAAAAAAAAAATAAGGCAAAAGATGCCAAAGAAGAAATATAGAAAATGAGTAGAAATGTCAGATATGGAAGAAATGGGATAAAGTTAGTAAAGTTAAAATAGCATGAACAAAATTCATATTGTTATGTTTACAATACCTTATGATCTCTAATGTGAATTTCAAGATAATTTGAGCGCAATCTTGGAGGTAAAAAGAAGAATAATTTTCTCTTATATAATTTTATTATCAACTTTCTAGAGCAAAAAGATTTAGCTTAATTACTCAAGGTGTAAAGTTTGAATATAAAACCTATCTCCCTATTGTAATTAAACTCAAGCTTTTCTACTGTTGAAAATTTGATACTTTCATGTTAATTTTAAATTGACTCTGATGTAGAGAAAGAATAAAGCCAAAGTTTGTTTGTAAGAATAGAGAGCATACAGCAGAAATGATTGAAAACTAGTTCAACTTATTATGAATGAATGATGCGATTATTGTTTATGGATAACAAGCTTGTTTTGGTAATCATATCAAAATACTATATGCTTGTAACGACTTTAGTTAGCCACAAGTGTGTTTTACAGATCATATTTGTATAGAGTTTGCTAGATGTTATTTCTGTTTAGGTTGGCTTGTGTATACATTTTTTACATACATTGTGTTTCTACTTTATTTTTATGTATATGTTAATTTATCCCTAAATTAAACGCAATTTAAGCATTTGTTCACAAAAATGCAAATATTCTCTTGATACCTTTTTAAGTTTATGTCACTAAGGTTGTTACCTATACATATGTAAGGATCGGCTTAATTGCAGACAAGTAAGAGTCATAATTTTATTCTCTTTTTGCAACTAATCCCGAATTTTATAAACTACTTTTCTTTAGCGCTTTTGCTTCAATTCAATCATTGAAGTTTTTATCTATAAATCATATCAATTACATTGTAACTATATATTTAGTTTTAAGACTTGACTTATTTGCTATTGTAAATTATTGTGTTCTTGTAGTGTAGTTGTCTGTGTGTAAACTTTTATCTTTTTATTCATCTGGATTAATTGAAATAACAGTAAATAATAATCAATTAATATGAAAGCATAGTTCATACATTTTTAACCTAAGCAAGTTATAACCAATGAAATTCACTTTTGTTAAAATACACCAACTTTACTCTCGTTTGATGTGACACAATTTTCAAAAATTAACTAAGAATTTAAGTCAGAATGTTTTAGAGAACAGTAGGAAATAAAACTTAAATTTGAATAGTGATTTGCTGATTAATAGCTCTCTTTGATAGGAAATTAAATTTTGAGGAGCCTAAAATTAAAATTCAAAAAGCTTTTCATTTAGGACTAGTATAAGTATTAAAAACTATATAAACTAGCTTTTTCAATGGGGAAATGATATAGATTTTGTTTACGTCGTTAAGCTGAGAGTGTTATTAAAAAGGAATGAACTTAAAAACTGCAGGAATATTAAAAAATAGAAGAAATAATTAAAAACGACAAGTTAAATGATAGCTGTTATATAAATTGAGCTATATATATAATTTATGCAATGTTCATAATTTCTAATTTAATTAGTTTGATCGCTATGCTTTGTGTAAAAAGTGGATAATGGATATTCGCAGATCAATATGCACTAAAACTTTTTGTTGTATTAGACTAAGATAGGGGTGAATCGGTAATATACATAGGGATTTGATTTATCAAAATGATAAAGCTGAAAAACAATTTTGAAACTAGTCTAATTATCCAATGTTATTGAATAAAATTTTAATAATAAAAAACATGAATAAGTTGTAAGTAGGTTATTTAAATAGAAGGTTGATAGATTTTCAAATTGCACTAGCTGTTTGGAGCTCACTTTTTGAATTGCTAAAATATTTTTTCTCAATCCAGCTCCCCATAAAAGTAGTAGCTCCAGAAATGATTGGTGTGATTATTCCAATTACTATATATGCTATATTTGATATATCAGAAGGATAAAAAAATAGCAAGCCACTGATGAAGTCTCTAGTATCAATCCATCCAATAATGGGAGTGACCATAAAGCCAACTATGAAGCCAGCAATTGCGCCATATTGTGTAAAATATGGGTGCAAAGCCAATAATTGTGGAGCAACTACACTAAGGCATAGAAGATTTGCAGTATAGAAGAGATTGAAAATGTTTAATCCAAATGATGCAACAATAATTGCGGGAATATTAAATATTACAGTAATAATCCTGGCCCAACTTAATGACAAATTGCGTTCGTTTAAAAAAGAGCCCAAAAGTGCTACCATAGCATTTTGTGCTGAGTCAATAGTAGATGTTACCAGTGCAATGGCCAAGATAAGGATCAACACAAGTATCCATACAGGTAAAGCTGCAACTAGAGCAAAAATTACTGCATCTTGGGATCTACCGGATGGGTCTACATAGTCTGAGATAATTCCAAGAAAGCCAAAAAAGCCAATTACTAAGAATAAAACTGAAGAGGTAATCCAACAGGTTAATCTAATGTCTCTATCAGTTTTACAGGATATTATTCTTTGCCAAGCCGATTGATTTAATAACTCTGAAGGATAAACTGTAATTATCAAAGCTATTCCTGCTGTCCAAGAGCCAGTTGGTGCAACATTTATTCTGCTTATGAACTCGGTATCCAGTGGATTGGCAACAAGTGCTGCAATTAGAACTATTATACCTGTTATAAAAACTAATATAGTCTGGAATCTATCGGTAAAGATGGAAACTGGCAATCCGGAGTAAATTGTGTAGGCAAGTGTGCCAATAGAAACTGGTATGATGGCCCAAAATGAAGGAAATTGAAAATTTGTTATAATACCAAAAGTTGCATCTATAGTTGTTAGCTCAGCAATTAGTGCTATCCACATATAGAGCAAGGAAAATATAGACAGGATCAAATAAGTTAGATTTCCATATCTCTTTTTAAAAAAATCTACGCTAGTGAAGCCTTCTTCTCCCATCTTTTCAATCAGGTTTGGCCCAACAAGCCCTATTATTAGAACAGGGAGAATAGATGCAATAGCATATGAAATTATACCTACAATGCTAAAAATAGCTCCAAAATTTGCAGGTGTAAACAGTGTCCAGTTACCTATGTAAGTGGCAAGCAAAGATGTTGTTACTACAGGCCACCCATATGACTTGTGTGCAGAAACAAAAGACTTTATGTTTTTTACATTGTTGCGATTTTTATAAATATAATATGTTGCTGATATCCCAATTAAAGCAACTAATGCAACCTCAATAGCAATAGCTTCCTTCCAATGAAGATAGTGGATCTCCATAATATAAACCCTAATTGGTTCAATTTTGAATTAGTCCTCTAATAAATAAACTTGTATTTGTAACTCTTTACAATTATAAAGTTATAAAGAATGAGTAATTTCAATTCTGAAAAAATTTTTTGAAGGTTGAGTATTTCTAATCAGAATCTGGGTAGTTTGTTATTGATTTTAGGTTTCTTATAGATAACTGTACAACGTATGTAGCATCTAATCAAGTGGATTAATTGAGCTTAATTTAATTTATAATCCCTAGTGAAACATTTATAATGACATAAAAAAGAAAAAAGCATCAGAGGCTGATAAAGCAATATTTTATCCTAACTCTTAATTTGCTGTGAGTGCTTGGTTAAAGTATCACTTTTAAGTTCTTAATTTCAAGAAACATTACACTCTGGTTTATATCATCAAATTAATAACCCCAGATAAATAGTAGTTCATCTATTCCACTGTAGTGATTTTTGGTGGCCACTTTGAGGCTTCAATTTAATGATGTTGATGTTAATCAAATTGAGATTTTGGCCGGTGCTAAAAATCATTCTCAAGGTAAAATTAAGCAAGCCCTTGTTATAGTTAATGTAAAATGCATAGAAATTATTAGATTTAAGCCTACTTTTACACCAAGGATGTCGTCGGTACTTTTATATATTTTAAATTCAATTAAACATTGGGTAATTCAATACTCTATTGGTGAAAAAAGTGTTTGAAAAGTAAGTTATCTATAAATCATGCATTGTGAGATTAGTTCGGATAACTAAATAATTCATTTAAAGGAAATTAAACTTATTAATAATTTACTTTTACAAAGCTCTTAAATGTCTTAAATTCTAAATAATGATTCATATTGTAGGAATGAATAAATTTAGCTTGGAATATTTTTTTGCTATGCAATTCTTGTATGTAAATTCACTTGTTAATATATAATTTATGAAACATATAGTAAAACCAACACATAAAATGAATCGTTTTTCCCTTTAGAAAAACAAAACTATTCGATGTTTTATCTAGAAAGAAAATCACCAAGAATATAATACATGGTGTACAAGATGGCACATAATTGTTCATTTGAAGTCTAGTTAAATATTTTTAACTCATTAGAGATAGTCTGCTTGTTTGTTGTGGTTTAAGCATAAGATCAATTCAAGATACATACATAAGATTTCATCAACAGATAATTTATTATCATTAAGGATATATTATTTACATTTTTTTATATTTAAATTGAAAATTTTCATGTGATTCTGAAAATTAAATATTGTGTCATACAAAAAAGCAGATCCATATAGTTGTTCTAAAAAAATGTACTTTTTAAAGTAATTAAAATAATAAAAATTTAGGTGCCAAGTGAAACTAAAAATACAGAGTAATTTTATTAAGCTCCCAGAAAGAGTTATATGGCAGGTTTGAAGGATAAATTTCAATTATAGTCTATGTAACAAAGTAGTAAAAAATAAGTTCGAAAAAGTTTATAAACTGATGTTATAAAATAAATAATTTCGGTAGTTAGCTGTTGGGCAAAATGGCCACTGATTTATCGGAAGGTTTTTAAAATTCTATAAACGAGTTTTAATTTGAAATTTGAGTATATAAAGTTTTAATGCACTTAATAAATAATTGTTTGCCGAACAATATTTTCACTAGAGATTTGGGGTCAAATCATTTCCTTTTGTATGAGTTATATACTAGTAACAAATAGGCATATATTTTTGGTTAAGTGACGAGATTAACATTAGGTGATAAATTAAATGTAAAGTTGGATAGTATATGGTAAGATAAAAACAGCTCTCTTTATCTTTATTGCGATGGTTAAATTCGGTATAAATATATTATAGTTTAGAGGGTGTTGGATTATGTACTGGACACGTAAATATAATATGAAGCTTTGTAAGTGAGATAAGGAAGAATTCAAAGAGTTTATAATAGAAATGAACTTGCTTCGTAGTTAAATAATGTATATGCTTTTACTATGGATGGAGTTTAAGGTGAAAATTTAGCCATATAAACCCTCATAATTCAGTTGGAGATTGTATAACTTTATATACCAATGATCTGTATAACTACAAATTGGTTTACTTCGATTGGTTAAACCACAATTGTCTATTTAATCTAAGTGGTAGGAGATTTTTGTATGTTGTGCAAGCAGTTGATTGTGAAAATGATATGGTAAATAAGGTTAGGTATGACACCTGACTGATATTTGTAAAAGATTACTTGGTTTTTCTAAGGTAATCCAATTGAATTAATATATAAAGGTACATGTATGCTAAGGACGTAGTACTATTACAGATACAATAAAGTTTAAAAGTCAATAATAAATGAAATTTTTTTTTCACTCAGGTGTTAAAGTGAGGTAGAAGAGTGCCTTGAAAAATAAAAATCTTGTTAAATAAGCTTGGATCTAAGCACGATGAAAGATCGATAGTTATTATATCCTTGTTATTTAGTAATAATTCCACTAATTGTTTGGTAGAACATATGTGCCTTATGGACTGAAAACTATCGTTTCCAATTAAATTGGGATTGGATAATCTTGAAGTCTCAGTTGAAAAAGCTTTTATAAATTTGTTAAAGTTTTGATTGTTTGGTAGGCCATATGGTGCCTATATATACAAATAGCAAATTGTTATAATAAGTAAAATTCAAAAAACACAATATTCTAAAATTGAAAATATAAAGTATTTCACCTCTTGGAAAAGGTCTCTTTCATCAACAGAAGCTTTCCTGTTCAAGAGTGTGCAGGATGATTGGTTATTAGGACAATAGCTTTGGGAGCTTTTAAATGTGTAATTTTCGATCGAGTTCAATAAATTTTCTTTATCAGTTCTATATATATTTTTAAATGTGTTTGAGTGTCTAAAATCATCATTTAAGGAGCTAGGCGAGTTTAAGATGATGTGCATAAGTGAATCTTCGATTAAACTATTTGAATTCTTTTCTGGAGATGACATGTTTGATTGAGGTGTCGATGAAAAATTGTCCAATTTACTGATAATCAAATCTGAAAGTAATTTTCCGGATTTTGATTGATCGGGGCTTATATTACCCTTCAAATCTGCTTCTTCATTTTTGTGCGATTTGATTAACTCGTTTGTTGTCTGATTATTAAAATTTAAAAATTTCTTTTCATTATTTTGTAATATAGGGTTGGGATTAAGCTTCCCATTTGATTTAGTTTTTAATCGCTTTGGTTTGCAATATAAAGGTTCTAAACTTGGATTTTCAAAGGTGTTAGTACATTTATGTGCAGTTAAATCCGGCCTAGTGCGCATTGGTTTTAATGTCTCATTGTTACTTGCTCTAGGAGATACCTTTCTTTTAGTAGTTTTTCGGGGTGAATTTTTGTTGATGCTTATATAGTTAGTCTTGTCATCAAGTGTTTCTATTTTTTCATAAGATTCATGGATTTCAAGAGCGCTCTGCCAAGTTCCTGGAAGGTGCTTATTAAGTTCCCAGACAAATTCCCAGAGTCGTTCTAGAGTGTAAAACGGAAGGTCACTGATACTATTTTTAGTTTGGATCTTTTCGAGCACCATCGAACAACTTTTCTTATCGTGTTGATTAGCTAATCTGATTAAGCGTAGTAGTTCTTTCCTGCCCGATTGGCCAAGCATCAATTTAAAACCTTTTTGCCAAATTATACCCTCGGTGCGTGCGATTTTATTACCACTATTATCCAATTCACTCAATTTTGTTGTAATTTGACTGAATTTTTGGTGTGATGTAGATGTACTAGGCCCAAATTGGTGTGTATTATTAGGCCTATCTGTATTTTTTGTTTCAGTTATAGGAGACATTCCTGCTCTAGTGTTAAGGCGATGAATCTAACTTTAGCCAGTATGTGAGATTACGGGTGAGTGATTTGCTGCACCTCACAAAAAATTATGGGGAAATTTGTGAATCGTTTATGTAAATAATAAATTCAGTGAAGAATTTAAACTTGAAGATTCATTTTAGGAGTTTTTTAGAAAAATAATAAACAAAAGAAATATGGGAAGTGTAGTATATATATATATATAAATAGATACATATATAGTATTTATGATGGATAAAAATGTACTTGGGTTATTGTTGAGAAGTTTATTAAAAAAATGATATTGATATAGGATTCAAGTTAATTAAAATAGGGTATTATAACAAATTTAAGCAAAGGTTTAAGAAACTAAAGATAATAATATTCTTTTCTGGCAAAGAGTCGATTAATTATGAAGTTTTAGGTAAAAAATGGGAACATTTAGTTGTGTATAAAAGTATTTATCTAATTAAAATTCATTAAATAAATAGTCAGTGTTTGTTACATATGTAAAATTGTAAAGTTTGCAAATTAGACTGAAAAAATTGTTTTAAATGAATGAATATTCAAAAGTTATGTGGGTATGTGAAGTTGTAGGATGTAGGCTTCGACAATTAAGTAGAATATTATAAATATAAATGCTATGAATTTTTGTATGCGCGTGTGGTGTAAGTGCTTAATTTATGTATGTATATGTTAATATACTTACAAAACTGATGTTTGTAACTTGTGTGAAATTAGACATCAATTAACAAAACAATTAAAATAGAAAATGAGAAGTTCTAAATATATGTGGCGCAAAGAAATTTACTATAGGTTAAAAATTCATCAAACTTACATTTCTGTCTAATTCATACTTATAAAGTGTTATAATCAACCAAAAAATGGGATTCAATTGTTATTATTTTCTAAATTCACTTTGTCAAAAGTCAATTTATTTAAAAGATTTAATATTACGTGGTATAGCATTTTTCATTAATTAAAGCAGGTTTTTTTAACTTTGTCGTATCTTAAGCAATTGTAAACAACTTTATAAAGGGCACGTAAAGTATGTTTAATATATACACTAGTGATCTTTAGATTGTCTAAATTAGTGGATAAAAAACATATATATAACACATCCACATATATAAGCATTTCTTGATAATTTCAAGTTTACGAATAAATCTTACAATGAAGCATAAACAAATACAAAAATCTACTCAAACGATTCAAAATATCTTTCTTTAACGCAAAATATGATGCAAAAGAAAATCTTACTAAGAAGCGTAAACGAGATTTAATAGTTAAACTATATACAGAACAAATCTATTACAAAATATAAGATAACTTTATTTTATTTTACTATAAATGGAAAATAGATATTAAAGATTATTTTAGAAATGGCACGTAAGTAAAATTTATTAGGCTACTTTGGTTAAAGTTCACACATATCAATATTTAATGACCGATATAATTGCATTTTATTTTTAGTATGTATTTGAAAAAGAGTCGATATAAAATTCCAATAATAACAATACAAATTGGAGAAACACCGATATCTATATTTATTGAGTAGTAAAAACAGAAAGAACTCAATCAAAAATTAAAGCTGGTAACTTTCACTTCTTCAAACCTATACATAATGAAAAACTATAAAGTTTAAGTTTACATAATCACCATCTTGTTATATTTATTTTACACAAGTAGAAAAATAATTCCAAATGAACTAAGATAAATAGGCTTTTATTGGTAGATCTATTAGATAAGTTTTCACTTTACATTTGTTTCGGATTCATAAGATTCTATTGTACAAGTTACTTCTAATTACATCAAGTAAAACTATTTACTTTATTTAGGTTAACTTTAAAACAATCTTATGAATGCGTTAACTCCTACAAAACTCACTTTAAAAAGTTTCAAATAATAATTTCGGTAAACTTGTGTAACCTATAACAGCTGTTTTAAATCCCAGAATTACTTTCAAGTTGTCTTGTTACACTTTTATCAAGGTTCTTAAAATAAATGTAAAAGTCATTTTAAAAATGCTATACCATACTTTGCCTTTGTTGGGATCATTTCCCACTATTTTAATACAATAGTTATTCATAAGTTTTGTGAATGTTAATTTGATAGTCTAAACATCATAACAATTAAATTATGAATTTTAAGCTATGAAAAATAAGACAGCATTGCTTACCAGTGAAAATACTTTCGAATTCCATTTTCAAATACTGTTTGTTATTTTGTTTACAATCTACAATTGCTATAAAATCAAAATACATATAAATTGGCAAAACTATTTAAAATCATAACTGTTTCTTAAGATGAGTTACGAGTATTTAAGGCTCCCAACAATGTAAATTTCCCACATCAAGAAGCTTCTTAATTTTTACATAGCTTATAATCTACTATTACACAACAAAGTTACTCCAGGGTACTATTGTGTGACTTTGACCAAATTAAGTAAAAGGAGAAATAAAAAGGTTTAAAACCATTCAATACAATAAAAAAATATTTTAAAACTGATCCCACTACAAGCCTACAATTAGCTTAGCTATATTTAATATATAATAATCAGGTAATCAACTTAGATTTAGTTATTCAATTCAATGTGATTTATTTCAGCATAATAACATATTTGAATATCTCTAAATAAATCCAAATGATCAGTTATTCATTTAAGCCATCTTCTATGCAAAATTTATTTTTTATAAATATAAGTATATGAATTATTGTAGCATATTCGACATTGACAAATTCTGAAATCGAACACATATATATCACTCCTAGAGCGACAGAGCTTATTACTACCTAAATTGTTTTACAATAATGGAATGAAAATTTTAATAAATTATTGTGTGTACACTTCAAGTTAATTTATTTTTTATAATCAAAATTAATAACTTTGGGTAATATTATAAATTCTGAGTTACTTTATTCTTGTGATTTCAATTTGTATATAAATTTGAAAAACTTTATAATTTTATAATATCTTGTAGTATTAAGCCTCAATTATAGTTTTGGTATCCAGATTACATAGGTAGCATATTTACAGCAAGTAAAATGTGTTTCTTATTGCTAATAACAAAACGCTAACAGAAATAATAATCTATATTTCTAACCTAGCATGTCCCCATGCAGATTGACTCAATTCATCAAAGCAACAACAGATCATCAATTATAGGACATCACACGGTTAGGGGTGAGTCTTTATTTGTATATCAAATAATGCTGAAAGTAACAAGATTCTAACATATTACTCCTAAAACAATTTACAAATATTTTTCATTAATCTAACTCCTCCAAGTGATATATCTTAAATGAGTCATACATTGTTTACATAAACCCCAACATATACTTATTTTATGAGAAACCATAAGACTTCATTTAGTCTTCATCGAGGGTTCGCTCCACACTATATAAAAGTAGCCATCGAAACGACTATATAACTTCCATAGAAGTCAAAATGGCTACTCAAAACCATGTATCGGATACAACAAGCAAGGATATGCATAGTAAACTTGTCTTTGCCTCAATTCATCATCTTCGTCAGCTACTAGAAGCCAAGGATGAAACATCTCCTGATTTATTGCAACACCTTTTTCAGGATTCCTATATCAAGTCATTATTTGAGAATCAACTAAAACACTATCAATCACCTCGTTCCTTACCCTCAAATTGTCCATCAACCCTAAAATCAAAGATTGAAAATATCCAAAAAGCGTTGAAAGATAAGAGGAGCTTGATAAAGGCTAACTTGGTTTCTGATACCCCTAAGAAAAAATATGATAACACTCATGAACTTAGTTCCAGTCTAGATGATACAAGTTGGGGCTCAGACAACCTTTCAGAGGCTCAGATATACGATGCTCTCCAATCTTATCAGATTCGAAAATACAATCCTCAAACAACTTTACTACAAGCTAAATCTAATGAATCTAACTTTTTGTATAGTCTCCCTATAGATGATCCTCTTATCTTGAGAGAACTCACTGACTCTTTCCTGGATGAACAAATGGATATGTTGTGGTGTACACAAAAAATTGCAAGAGTTTCTGAGGATGAAAAGGATCCACTGAATAAAGTTTGTTTAGATCTCATAAATAAACTAATTGTTGATCATGATCTTCCAAAGAAATTGTGGGGTTTTTATAAAGAATTTAGTAAAGTTGATATCCCTTTTAAGATCTCTGCCAAAGAATTTGATAATTCTATCAACCACTACTTCACCGTTGAGGTCAACACTCTACTTACAATTCAGAGGGAGCTAATTAAATGTCTATCTGCCTTACTACCATTAACTAAAGTAAGCTATTGGCTCATCAAAATTTATTAATCTACTAAGTTAGGTTTATAATCATACTTGAACTTAAGTCCTTTGATCCTTACTACCGTTGACCAATTTATAATAAGCCCTTTATGAAATCTTGTTAAAGTTTACATCCTTTTTAATAAATTTTATTTAATATTTACACTTACCCTGTTATCTAATTAGAGTGATAATTTCTTCAAAGAAAATTTTGAAGAGATATCTAAGAAATTCAAGGAAGAACACCTCACTGGTGCACTCTTTGCTGCACATAAACATCATCCAGAAATAATTGATTATCCTACAATAACATCATCTGCCAAGTGAGTATACCTGTATTAATATGAATAGAAATACATATTCTTGAGATGATATAGATAACTCTTTTCCTAAATCTTCGTAAAATTATATTTATTTAAAATTATATTCAAATGGTTTATTACACATGCACTCAATCACAATCTATCAATTTCATATTTGATGAATTCTTTGTAGAGAATTATCTGGGAGCATAGTTATGTTTTTCTTTATCTATCACAAGCACAAACCTGAGGTAAATATAATTATTCATTATAACTAATACGATCACTCTTAAATAATATTTCATTACAGATTAGAACCAATCTGGGGTTTTACGCATATTTATATATACATATATTCTTTATATATAATCTTTCTATACATTTTTGGTATACATATTTTCGATCCAGTTTAGATAATGATAACACTTTGAAATATCGAGTGTATATACAATGATAATCACATCTGAATATATGTACAATATAAGTAATAATGTTATTGAATATGCACATAAACCTCCAATCTTTAACCTATCAATTATAACTACAACTAAAAATCACTCACCTAAAAAATAATCATGTACTACTTATATTTTAATACTTTACACAGCCCGATTATTATAAGCATAATTCATTTACACACATATATGAAATATATGAACCCTTTTTTATATACAAAACATTTTTTTATGTTTGATTCAGCTTGAAGAAATAAATAAATCATCCAACATTTATGATGACACATGGATTGAAGATATGGCATATTTACCAACATCACACTCTACACTACAAAAGCATTCCCCCCCTTTTATTAGCCTCATTTTGATGAATTGTATCACCACAACAACAACCTATACAAAACAATTTTATAATAAGATAACAAGTCTCAATACTTGTAATCTGTTTGCACACTCTTTGAACCATATTATGAATTGTAAAGAGTATGTTGATCAACACCCATTAACAGGCTTATATAAATACACACTAGCATCTTTCTTGAAAGGACTTTTTGCAAAAGTCAACACAAAGAACTTACAACCAATTTACCCAACACTTGTACCTACACTTTGTAATATTTATGATTATCTAGATAAGACTGAAGACGTATGGGATAACAAGTTAGATAGTATAAATATAATACTTAACTCACTCTTAGGAAATCTACCCTACAATCTAGATAAATTGATTGAATTACTAACACTATGTATACCAAAATCAAATCCAAATCATGTAATGAATTCAAATCGGTTATTCCCTGTACTTGAATATCTTACAAGGCCACTCCCTGTATTATCACTACCACCACTAGGTACATCATTTACACCTATAGATAATATAAGTATAAACAATTCTCATACACACATATCCAATGATATGGGTACACACCACAAGGAAAATAACACACAACTCAACCAAATGAATGAACAAGTTACACCTTATCAATACAAACTATCAAAAAGTACCTACCTTGAATTGTGCTTACTAACACTTATGGGTATACAAATTGATAACACATTCAAATTTGACACACCCTTAACAATCTTACCTAAAGACCTTACAGGGATGGTTCAGTGTGTAGATACAATCTATTTAACAGAAGGTAATGAACCACAGTATGGATGGATGTCTTCTACATACCCTTTTGATTACTTCTTACCAAATAACCAACAACCCATTTTATATACCCCTAACACACACCAAAGAAAGAGTCAAGATGACATACTTAAAACCTCTCCATCCTCTATACACATTTGTGCTATATCTTGGCCACTTTCAAATTGCAAGGACACATTTGACCTCTTGAAACTTATTTGGTTTGTTTGGGATAGCCTCATCACTTACTTAGATACACACCCTACACAGGAATTACCCATACAAGCCTTTTTGTAAGTAAAATAGGGCCAAGAAACATTATACACATACTCATACACAAAATCACAATTACACATTGATGTTATACACCAGAAAAAAACACACATCATTTAGTTATACATATGTTTTATACACTCATACAAATCACACATCATTTAGTTATACATATGTTTTATACACTCATACAAATCACACATCATTTAGTTATACATATGTTTTATACACTCATACA
>JADHZB010001303.1:1078-19725 GCA_015657535.1 Nephromyces sp. MM_2019 | reverse complement strand
GTGTGTGTGCGTGGTGTGTGTTTCTTCTTATCTCTCATTTCTTCCGTAAGTGTGTGTGTGCGTGGTGTGTGTTTCTTCTTATCTCTCATTTCTTCCGTAAGTGTGTGTGTGCGTGGTGTGTGTTTTGAGTATCTCATATTCTCCCGTGTATGCGTGTAGTGCAACTTTGTTGCTTGAATGTTTCATGAATTCATTCGCTTCATACTTATTTTGGTTGTAAATGCATCAAATAAGCTTTTGATATTATGGCAGTGAAACTGATAGCGTCAAGACTGTGTGTATTGCTTTCCGTATGAGCATTCTCAAGCCCCCTGGCTTATATTAATGTTTCACTGTATAAATTCTTACTTGTATAATGCTGCCGCTAGCTCTAGGTGAATACGCTGCTTTTATAGTAGAAAGCTGGTGTGCTTTTGAAGCTCGAATGTTTTTCTTTGTTGAGTTAAGAGGTGTATATACACTGGGGCCTGTGCCAGCTACATTATAGATTCAGTGATTTGCATGCATCATTCACCTTCATCTTGATCATCTTCATCTTTTTTTTTCTCAGGAGAGGAACGAGAAGTTTCTGAAGGAACAAGGCAAAAAGTAAGAGCTTCTCTATTCGGTGTATATACAACATATAGTGAAGGCAAAATCTGTGGTTTCCCGTCATCTTCATAGTATAGAAGAAGTTTCCGGATTTTCTTGAGAATGCCGTGTTCAAGGGCATTAATTTGATTCCTGCTTACTATGCCCGGATGAGATTGTGTTTTTTTGAGAATAACTTTGTGTGTGTGCGTTTAAGAAATCATGAATTTCAAGAATGTGAGACTAAATAGTCTTACTAAACTGTGTGTGTGAGATTGCGTAGAGTCACGTGTGTGAATTTGGTCGGCTAGGGTATTCGTGTGCGTTAACTATATTCTAAGGCTGTGCTTATATGTGTGTGTAAATGCCCATGCGTGTATTTATACATGTGTTTGTGTACACACTGTGCTCCCCTCTCCCTACATTTTGATGCTACACTTTTCGTTAGCTTTCTCCTCTTCTCTTCACCCTAATAAACATCATTTTTCTCCTTTTCGAGGTGTACATACACCTTATAGCCTCACTATACTGCTGGTGCTTCTCCCACCCTTTCATATGCTTTAGGGTTCCTCAGTGTTTTATCTTCAACACGTTCTTCTTTGATAAGTTAACAAATGGAGATCAGCGATTCACCAGCTACAACTACGATGCCGTGAAGGTATAGCCATGCAGTATTTGGTGTGTATGTGTGCGGGTTTGGGTGTGTGCGTATTTGTGCGTTGGGGTTAGTTTACAATTGTATGTGTGTGTGTGGCCTGGTTGATTTTTCGGTGTGTTTTTTTAACTGTCTCATCTCTCTTTTCTTTGTTAAGATGCAGTTTTTAGTTACTAGTTATGCATCTTTAGTTCTATCCTTGTGTGTGTGCTGTGTCTTTCTTTATTTGCTGCAAATTCTAGTTTTTCGCACTTTTCAGCTTCATAGTTTTTGTGTGTTCTTCCATCCTCGTGACTATTTTACGATGAATTCTGTTTTTTTTTATTTTTTATGCTTTTTTTCTTCGTGTGTCTTGCCTCATCTTCTTTCTCTTCTTCTTCTTCTTCTTCCCCCCCTTTAGTGCATGCCTGCGGATGCAATGCTTCCAGCGCTTTCATTCGACTGCGTGTATATATATATATATATGTGTGTGTGTGTGTGTGTGTGCGTAGAGATGGACTACTCGCAAGAAAGTGAAGATCTTTGAGAAAGACTTGATTTTGGTGCCATTCAATTTGGGGAAAACTCACTGGACTCTTGGTTTACTAGACATGAGGTATGCTTCTTAGACTGTTCAGCTTAGTGTGCGTTTGTGGTGTGTGTGTGCGTGCTTTCATGAGGTGTGCATTCACCGAGATGATACTCAAAATTCATTTCTGCTGCTGATTTCTTTGTAGTTTAGAGCCCATTAGTGTATAAAGGAGAGTGTATTCAGTGCGTAGTGGTTTGCGTATATTTGTGTGTGTGTGTGTGAGTGTGAGTTTTGTAAGCTTTATGCATATGTGTCTGTGTGTGTGTGTGTGTGTGAGTTTTGTAAGCTTTATGCATATGTGTCTGTGTGTGTGTGTGTGTGAGTTTTGTAAGCTTTATGCATATGTGTCTGTGCTCAATTTATTCTTTCCTTTAGGCATGGAAGGCGAAGAATATCATTTTATGACTCCTTGAATGGAAGCTGCAAATCGTAAGAAGAGATGTGTGTACATGATGTGTGTGTGTGTGTGTGTGTGTGTGGTTGGTGGTCAATCTGTGTGTGCTGTCGATGTATGTGAGTGGTCGCTGGTATGTGTGTATGAGTTGTTGCCGGTATGTGTGTGATTCATTGCTGGTGTTTTTATTTTCAATATCTATCAGTTTTAGTGCTGCAAAGTATGTGTATGAGTTGCTTGGCTTCGTTGTGTGTGATTCGCTTGGTGCGACTTGTAAGTATGCTCCTTTCGATTATTAGGCTATTTCCTTTTGCTGAAGTCTGCGTATTTCATGTTTTTTAGCGCATTGTTAGTGTATGTGTGTGTGTGATTCTCTGTGTGTGTGCTTTTGCTTTTTTCTCTTTCTGTGTGTATGTGAAGTTCACAGATAGTTTAGCTTTCCAATCTCTATGCTTACTGTCATTATCATCATTGGCACACATTCACACCACAATAAGCGTTATGCGATCATCAAGCCTTCTCGCTTTTCATTGTATGTACACTGTTGGTTAAACAGCTTCTTCGGATGCTTTGCAGGTGGTTCTTGACGATGAGAAGGTATTTGATCGACGAATATGCGGATAAGACTGGTCAAGCATAGTTGGAGTTTTCTGAGGGTGTTTTTGTGTGTGTTGAGGTGGCATGTGTATTGGGGTTGGGTGTGTGTGAGGGTGGCATGCGTTTGTGTGTGTCTGGGTGTGGAGTTGTGTGTTCTTCTGTGTTTGTGTTTTTCTGTGTGTGCTCTGTCTGCCTGCTTCTCTGTGTGTGTGTGTGTGTGTTTTGTAATGCAATCCCTCATCTTATAATGTGCTCATTGCACTGTATCTTCCATTGCTTATGATTAGTTTTCAAATCTGTTAACTAAACTATCAACTTCACTGCAGGCAAAACGCTTGTTGATATAAACTCCTGGGAATATCCTCCTGATTTCGGCAGCGAGGTTTGTGTACATACACTGATGTTATAGTATTGTGTGCAGTCTTTTCTTTGTGTGTGTATCTTGTATGTCTGTGTGTTTGTGTTGGTGTGTGTCTGTTCTGCGTACGTGTATGTCTTCTATTAATGTGTGTGTGTTTGCGTACAGTATTATCCGTGTGTGTGAGTGTATGTGCATGCATGAATGTGAGGCAGGCTGGAAGGATACACACACACACACATACACAAACAGTAGAAAATGCTGCGTTTATCTCACTGCAGTCTGGTATGCCACAGCAAACTAACGCCTATGACTGTGGAGTTTTCATGTGCTTAGCCGCTGACTTTATCACTGAAGACTGCAAATTGGAGTTCTCCCCTCGAGACATACCCGACGCAAGATTGAAGATGGTTAGGCTGTGTGTGTGTGTGTTGATGTAACTGTGTGTGTGCGCGTGTTGGCGTGGGTGTTTGTATGTGTGTTGGTATGACTGTGTGTGCTTGTGTTGGTGTGGGTGTTTATACGTGTGCCTATCTATGTATATGTGTGTATACGTGTTGGCGTGTGTGCGTGAAGCCGATTGTTCTGAGTGTTATCTGCCTGTTTGTGAGACTCCTTTGGGTCAGAGAAGTTTGTGTGTGTGTGTGTATGGAGGTTATGCTTCTGTGTATTGATAAGTTTGTGATACCCTTGTGCCCCCTAAAGTATTCTACCTGTATATTAGACTTGGTGGTTTCCACCGATCTTCTGATGCATGTGTTTGCTTGATCTGCTGGGTGGGCAAGTGTGTATGGGTTGAATCCGTAATCATGTGTGTGTGTGCAGGTTTTGGAAATCGCGAAAGGAAGCATATCAGAGTAGAAATTCCCCACCATCACTGGATTTTGCATGCGTCTTCAACTTTGGGGTGTACCTACACCTCCAGTATCAACGCTGTAGATTTTTCCTGCCTTGAAAAACTGTTTGCTGAAAAAAAAACACACCAACGCACGCACACACACAACCTTCTTGCTTCGATTCATCCTTTACTGAGTGAATATTTTGCCTCATGTTGTGTATTGCGGCGCATGTTCTATTGTGTATGCGTGTGTAATTCAAGCCTAGTTATGCCTTGGGTAGCCAGTAGTTGCTTAGTCTCCTTAAGTGGGGGTAGAGGCTAGATTTTAATGTTTTCCGGTGAGTGTGTAGATGTATGGAACCGCTCACCGTTTTTCTAATCGCTCTTAAAACTGAAGATGATGAAGCTTCTAATCTATTATGCTGTGTGTGTGTGGGTGTGTTGTTATGTTTGGATTGGTATGTGTGTGTACGTGTGTGTATATGTGTGTCTATGTGTGTCTATGTGTCTTGGTTTGTTGATATGTGTGCATGTGGGCGTGTGTGCGTGCATGCGTGTTGGTGTCTGTGCATGTGTGTATGTGTGCTGGTGTATGTTGCTGTGTTTCTCTCTCTATATGGGTGTCTGAGAATCTCTCTCATTATCGGCGTATGTGTTCCCCACTGCACGTGTGTATGCCCTTCTGTATAGTGTGTTTGTATCCATCTACCGCTATGTGTGCGCGTACCTCTCTGTATGTCTCGGTTCCCGCGAATTCCCAACTCCCTCTGATCTCCCATTTCTTCAAACTGTTAAATACCCAAAAATGAAGCAGAAAAAGCAGATTCTTCAGGCTTCTTCCCTGAACATCATTCTGCATGTTTTTTAGCGCAAAAGATGTTTTATAATTCCTCTAAAATCCCCCAAAAAAGCTTCTTTTTGCGTGCCTTTTTTGGGAATGAAGCTGTAAGCACGTCTTCATCAAAAGAAAAGGAAACCTTCAATCGATTATTGCGCAAAAATGTGCAAAAAACCCGGAAATTTAGTTGAACATGTAGGAATTTGCGCAAAAATAATGTCAAAAGGTGTAAAAGATGGCACTTACAAGGCGATTTTGTCTCAGTTTTACGGCTAAACACACCTAGAAATTGGGGTATTTACACTGGAAATATCAAAGAGAGGATATCTCCGCAAAAGACACCTCAAAAATCCTTTTATTAGCTGCACAAAAGTTGAAAAGAAAGGTTTTTACAACTAGATGAAACAGGGAATGACATTATATTCATATTTTTAGGGGTAAACTCGCAGTAATTTAGGGATTTTTGATGTCTTTAAGCGACTGAATAGACGTATTATCTGGAAATTAGAGAGGAATTATATTTTTTCGGGAAATTAGCAAATTAAGCGATTTGAAGACGGAAAAAAGAAAGTCTTGCACACACAAGAATCGCCTTGTGAAGTTGCAGGCAAAAATGGGAGGTAAAATAATAAAAAAGAGGCTCTTTGAAACATCAAAACAAGAGAGATACGCAGGTGTGTGCGGACTATGGTGTAAGACAATTAGGAATTTGTGTGAATGTGGTCCTCTTCCTGGAAGAAGCTTATACAGCGAAGTGAGCAAGCTTGAAGAGGGAGAAGAAGATGAGGAAGAACAACAACCACAAGAAGATGAGGAATATCTACGCAGACGGTAAAAACTAGAGAAATTTGAGAAATTTGAGAAAATTGCCAATAAGCCAGGGAAGATAAAGACGTAAAAAAACTTGAAGATGCTATATATTCCACTAAAATGTTAGCAACTGCATGTTTCCTTAATAAAAAGGGCATATTAATTGTACTTAAAATTGAGTAATTTTCCCGGAGTTTCCGTCGAAATTTTGATTTTATTGCGGTTTTATCGTCTCTTGACAGCGCGTATGTGGAAAATCTTCAAGCAGATTCTAAGCTTTTCTTGGAGCATAAAAAATGCAAAAAAAATGAAAGAGGAGAGGCCTAAACTATAATTTTCTGAAGAACCCATCTTTTCAGTGTATCTTATAAAAAAAAGAGAAGAAAATCAGCGGAAAATGCTGTAAAAGCGGCAAATTTGATGCTCTGCAGCTGATGTGAATGAAAAGACTTAAAACTGTGACGCGCACGCGCACACACGGGAAAGTCATACCCACATACACACACAGTGTTCATATGCCCACACACTAGAGACACCAGCATGCACCACATGCGCAAACACGAACACACACACACCAACACACCAACACACACATACCAACACACCAACACACACACACCAACACACCAACACACACACACCAACACACCAACACACACACACCAACACACCAACACACACATACACTCAATCCTCCCCCTCCCCAACACACAAAGATACAAATACACACCAACACACACATACACGCAAACCTCCCCCCACCCCAAACACACACACACCCCCCAAAAATAAATCTCCAGAGTGGCTGCCCGCTGAAGTTTTTGCAGATTTCACCGCATTCTGAGAGGCAAACGTAAATACCAAGTTTACCGCAGAAACTTCATTCACTGTAAACTAAAAAAACTGCTAATTCGATCAAATAAAGCCATTTTCCTCTGTTTCATCTCCTTTCTCTGGTTTGCTGCAAAATCCTCCATTTTCCTCTGTTTCATCTCTTTTTTCTTTCCTTTTTCACATTCTCTTTTTCAATTTGTCGTAAATTTTTCCTTCTGGTTGCTTTTGCTATGCTTCTGATCCTAATGTTGCTAGGAGTGAGGAAAACGACGTTTTAACAGCGTTTGATGTTTAAGTCTTCGCATCAACGATATTGCTGCTGGAGGTAAGCGTATAGAAGTAGCGTAGAGTGTAAAGTATCGTCTCTTTGTGCATGATGGTAGCGAACTTCTGAAATCCCTGGTCTTTCTTGTTGAGGAGAGGATACAGGTGAAATATTTGGAAACTTTACATTTCTTCGTAAAAGTTGTAGATTTGATGTGTGTTTATGCGTGTTGGTATATATGTGTGTGTGTTGGTATGTGTGTGTGTGTCTTGGTGCTTGTTTCTCTGTGTATAAGTTGGTGTGTGCTGGTGAGTGTGTTGGTGTAAGTTGGTCTGTAGATATGCGTGTTCCTTTGTCTCTTGGTCTATGTGTCGGTCCATATGTTTGTGTGTGTGCTGGTGTGCACGTTGGCATATGTCTGAGTATGTTCCGTGTATTGTGTGTTTGCCTGATGTGCAGTGTTTTTTCAGTGTGTTGCATCTCTGCCTCTGCTTCTTGTATGTGTCGCCCTGTTTCCTAAGTGTTGCTTTTCTAGCTTAAAGCTTTTCTCTTGCTTATTCCGGAAAATGCAGTGTGTGCTCAATTTATGATTTTGCGATGTGTGTGTATATAGGAAACTGATGCGTTAAATGCTTCGTGAGCGCTGAAAGCCGAAGAGAGTGGAGTGCACGTACACGCCCTGTTTTATAGAGCATCTCGGGTAATTGATGTATCTCGAAAGTTTGCCAATACTTGAGGAATTAGAGGTAAAGCGGAAGCTTTTTTTGTGCGTATCCTTTAGTCTTTGCTTCAGAGAAGCTTTCAAAAGGAGATTTTAAGCTTAAAAGATATTTGAATGTGGAAGCAGAAGAGGAAGACGAAGGGGGGGAGGGTTAGGCAGAAGCGGAAGAAGAAGCAGAAGAAGAGTCTACATGGAGAGGAAAATACTATTAGAGCAAAAGATGACGGAGAACTAGATACAACTGTGTATGTGTGTGAATTCTAGCATCTTTTATATATATGACGCTTATCGTGTGTGACGGGTGTGTGCAACATTGAAAGTGCGAGCTTTTGGGTCCACAAACATCCATACAGTATGCTTGGAAGAAGCTGCTTCAAGCATCTTCAAAAGCACACACACTCCTTTCCTTTCAATGCTTTAAAGTGATGTTCTATGTGCTGCTTGATATTGTGTGTGCCATTTGATGTTGTGTATGCGGTTTCATCTTCTTCTACAGTGAAAGGCTGAGTTATCAAATTATCAAAGCATGTCGGGTGGAGAGTATAACTTCTCGTTGACAACCTTCAGTCCTAGTGGGAAACTAGTACAGATAGAGAATGCATTGAATCGAGTCAAACAAGGAGCTCCGGCTCTTGGGATAAAGGTGAGCTTTTCTCTGAGTGTATATGTGTGGGTGCTTGGTTGTATTCTGTGTGAGATGATCTTCTGTTTTTTTTTTTTTATGAATTTCTGAATTGAGTGTGTGTGTATGGTATGGATATGAATCTGTGTGTTTATTTCCGTTTGGGTGGGTATGGATGTATTTTTGTGTGTGTTGGTATTAGTGTGGGTGTTGCTGTGTGTCAATATGGGTGTATTTAGTAGTGTGTGTGGATACTAGTGCGTGTGTATGTGTGTGTCTTGTGCTCATATCTTGTGTGTGAGTACGCTTTATTTGGCAGTCCGCTTTGAGCGTGCACTGTAGATGAAGTTACCATTTTAGTCCTCATTGTTTGGTGATTCCAAGTTGTGCTTTAATGTTGATTGTGTGTGTGTATAAACTTTTCTTGTGAGTTTGTGTTGTGTGCGAAGGTTTTTACGTGGGTGCTTCGACACTTGCTTAATCTTGTGGTTTGCTGTTTTACTGAGGAAAGTGTGGCTATTCTTCCTCTTCTTCATCTCCTCTCTTTTCCTCTTGCTCTTCTTCGTCTTCATCTCCCTCTTCATCTTTTTTTTTCTTCCTCTTTATGTTTATATGCTTGATGAAGGAGCTTTTCCTGAATAGCTCTTTGATAAAGCGTGTGCGTGTGTATGTTTTTTTGCAGGCTGTAGATGGAGTAGTGATTGCTACTGAGAAGAAGCTCTCTGTTTTAGTGGATGAGACGTCGCTTCGAAAGATTGAAGCTGTTAGTTCCAGTGTTGGTTGTGTTTGTGCTGGGATGCGGGCAGATTTCCGAGTCATTCTGAAGAAAGGACGCAAAGAGGTGAGTCTTAGGCCTTGTATCGGAGGTGTACGTACACCCCCAGCATCTCCTGCGAGTTGCTTTAGTGATGAGATCTTTTCATGCTTTTGATTGCCACTTGCAGCTAGTGTGTGTGCGTCATCTTGGTTTCTGTGCTGTGAATGTTTCCAGGCCTCTGCTTATACCCTGGCTTATAAAGAAGAAGCCCCTGTTGGTGAAGTCGTGCGTTCTGTAGCCTCCATCATGCAGGAGTACACACAGTCTGGAGGTGTTCGCCCGTTTGGGATCTCTTTGCTTATAGCTGGGTGTGTGTGGATGCTTTCAGGGTGTGCTGTGCGTGGGTTTTTCCAGGGTGTGCTCATGTGGGTTTAGCTTGCCGGTGTGTGTGGGTAGTCCGTGTGTGTGTTCAGTGTGTGGGTGTCCTGTTAATGTGTGTGTGGGTGCATGCGTGTGTGTTTTCAGTGTGTGGGTGTTCTGTTAATGTGTGTGTGGGTACATACGTGTGTGTATGATGCGGGTGTTGTGTATGGAAAGCGTATATGTGCATTTATCAGTGTTGTTTGTGGAATGCATGCATGTGTTGCTGTAAAAGGAGTGCACGTGTGTGTCTAACGCCAGTTTGTTAGCAGAATTCTGTGTGTGTGCGTGAATTATCTTTGCTCCCTCTGAAGCGTCGGTTCCCAGACTTTTGCGGGGGGGTTTCTGTGTGCAGTTGAATGGTATCTACGCTTCACTATGGCTCCTTCTTCCTCTTCTCGCTCTGCTTCTTCTTCTTTATTGCTGAGCCTGCATATACTGAGGGTTATGGCAGTCCTCTCAGAGTGTTTCACGCTCTCGGGTGTATTTACACTGTCGTGTTCTTGAGTGTGTGTGCGCACTGTCATTATATCGCTGTTCTCTCTAGTATTAGTTTTTTCATCCCCCTCCTGCGAAGATCATCACATATCTGTGTGCGTGTGCGTTTTCTGTAGCTACGATGATGAAGGCCCTCAGCTCTTTCAGGTAGATCCTTCAGGGGCCTACTTTGGCTGGAAAGCTTCAGCAGTAGGGCGTGACATGCAAAACGCGAAGACTTTCCTGGAGAAGAGGTGAGAAAAGTCCACCTTCGTAACCTCTGGGAAAAACTTGTAGTTTGAATTAGGTGTATGTACGCCGACTGTCAGCTTCTTTGTGTGTTTCCTTCGCATTAGGGAGGATGCTTGACGAAAGCATGTGTGTTTGTGCGTGTTTGTATCTGTTTCAGTTACTTATCTTGCATTTTATCGGTGAAAAATCGCTGAGAAAAGGGCAGTTTTCTGGGATTACATGTCCACTGAATGAGGAAACCCTCTCTCTAACTTGAACTCTACCTCTCTCTGTCTATACCTCACTCGCTCTTTACACTGTGTGTGTTTATCTTTCGAAGGTATAACCCCGAGTTTGAGCTGGAAGACGCTATTCACACAGCAATTTTGACTCTAAAGGAGGGCTTTGAAGGAGCGATAACAGAGCATAACATAGAGATTGGAGTAGTTGATAAAACCCGCAAGTTTAGAGTGCTTAGCCCGGAGGTTATCAAGGATTATCTGGGTGAAGTTGAGTAATCGAAGGCCTGCCTCAAGCAGTTTACGTACACTGCTGTAAAGGAGCTCATAGAGAACTCTCTTTGAAAATTTCGGTATGTGCACACACGCGAAAACTGTGCTAAACCGTTTTTTGTGTGCGAAGATGAGGTAGATGAAGAGTTATGTAGTGTGCGTACGCATATACGCTCTGAGCAGAGCTCGTAAAGTGTGGTGGTGTGTCGCTCTAGGGACTTGACTTGGCTAGTTTATGTGTGTGTGAGGGGACTGTGAAGATTGCCTTAGAATGTGCGAACTTGATAGATCTAGCAGGCAATGAGTTATGAGTCCATGTGGGTGTGGGTGTGTGTGCGGAGTGTGTGGTGTGTTGTGTTCGTGCAGTGTGTACGTGTGTTGTGTACGTGTGTGTGTGTCGTGTGTATGTTGTGTGTGTCGTGTGTGTGGGTGTGCTCCTGTGTGGGCTTACTCCTGTGTGTGTATGTTTCACCCTCTCATTCCCCTTGAAGAGCTTGAGAAACCCTCAAACTCGAGCATCTTCTCATTTAAAAGCCAGCGATTTCGCAGTCGCAGCTTGCATAGCTGAAAATGATATCCGATAAGTTTCTTCACTGATAAAGCAGTGTACATACACTGGTGTAAGCACCCTTCCATACACAAAGAAACCTGATAGGCAGGGTTGTTTTCAGACAAACTACATGAGCTGTACGTATACCTCCAAGCTCTAAAATTTAGGTAACACGAAAAAAAGGCATTTTTTAAGGGATTGTTGACTGTTTACGCTTATTTAGCGATAAAATGTAGGAAAAGACGTGCAGGTAAGAGTTTTAACTGCTCTCTCAAACCCTCTGCTAGCAGACACGTACACACACGCCTCTAAGCCAGCAAGTTTACAGGCTTCAGCGGCGGAGAATGATGTTTTCGCCGCTCCTCTTTGCGGCCTGTGTTTGTGCGCGAGATTCCAGTGGTGTGTAGCTTACTCATCCATATAATCTGATTCTGCTTCTTCACCGACATCATCTCTGCTGTCTCCTTGAAGCATGCTCAGCACCTCCCTCATCATCTTCTCCTCTTCGTCTTCGTCATTTGATTGTTCATCTTTGGCATTTTCTGATGAAGCAGATGTTTCCATACCCACCTCTTCTTTAAGGGAATCCAACTCGGAAAGCCAATCTGACAAGGAAACAGTGAAGTGTGTGTGTGTGCGTGTGTGTGTGTGGGGGGGGGTATTTGGTCGTGGGTTTTAGGTTGTATTTGTGTGGGTGTATGGACGTGGACGTCTGGGTGTTTGTGCGTGTGTGTGTGAGTGTTTATGGGTGCATGGGTGTGTGGTTGTGTGGACCTCCGTGTGTGCGTGCATGCTTTACAGCTATTCAGCTGGAAGTAGACAATTCAGTATCCCAGGGATGCACATACACCTCAATTGCAAGTTTGTGTGTGCTAGAACAGCGTTGATAAAAACTGCTATACTCACCAGCTTCAGCCTGTAAGTCCACAAAATCAAAGCGAAGATATGTTGAACATCTCCACCTCCGAAATCTCTGAGTAAGTTGGTAGCGCAGCCGCTTGGCGTTAGCCTTCATCCACGCCATTCCCTGCACGCACACGCAGACGTACACACATACACACACACACACACACACACACACACACACACCCTAAGCTTACTCTTAACTGATCCTTCTCATTTCCAGCAACATAGTACGTCACTCGGGCAGACTGCAAGCCCGGCGAAACGATAACATCGACGATGCTTATGCTTTCCACCAAATCTTCCTCCTCTTCAATAGATAGTCTGGAGTGAGGCGACTTGATCTCTACACACATCCACACATATCAATGCCTATCATCATTGGAATTCACCACACACACGCACAAACACATAAAACACTCAAACACAAGAATCAATGCACATGCATGCACACCGACACACAACGCACACACAAAACACACCATCTCCAACATCGTTTCGAAAAACCCCTTAGCCTTCCTCAATACCCTCTCTGAAATCCAACCAATTCCCCCTACCAATACCCACCATGTATCCCCCTGAAACCCCCATAACCCTCCAAACCCACCCCCCAACCCTACGAGGTTCCCACCGTGCCTAGAGATAATGCCTTGCAGTGTATCCTTCATAAGCTTAGCTCTTCGCTGCCGAAGCACCTCCTTCCTGGTGATTCTCCTGGGAAACTCTACTTCAACGGGGCCATCGAGAAGCCCCCCCCCCATGGCAGCAGGAAACTCACTTTCATCCTCTTTCACCTTCTTCTGCAGATAATTTCTACCTCTCTCCACATTCAACGGATTCCCTCCTTCATTTTCGGAGTTTTTCATCATCTTCAAGGGCCCTAAACGCACATCTTCTTCCTGATAAAAATGCTTGACTTCATCAAAATAGATTTTTTGCTGTATTTTACGCCAGAAAATATCATTTTCCCTCTTTTGCTTGACGACGAAACCACTAGGAATCTTCAATGAGGAGGAGAAACTGAATGCCGAAAGGGGAAATAGCTGGAATCTTCTTTTTACACTAAATAAAACGTCATTTTTAGATGTTTTCGCCTTCCAGGGATTGATAAAAACGTGGTTAGAAGCGGGAAAAAAGATAGAAATCGATGATGAAGTGCTTTTGGGAAGAATGTTTGGAGCATACGGGAGGAAATCCGGACTAAAATGAGGAAAATCAGGGTTTCTATGCCAACAATTGAAGTATTTCTGAGGTTTTTTGATAGGAAAAAGCATCGAATTGGATGGTCTTGGACGTTTTTTCACAGAAAAAAACCCAACATTTCCGGAATTCACTGTCAGAATACCAAATTTTGAAGAGAAAAAACTTTGTGAACTCGAAATTTCATTGAAGATAATAAAAAAACTTCCATTTTCATGGGAAAAAGCATGCATTTTGTGTGTTTTCCTTCCGTTAAAGGTGGTATAGAAATAGGATATATTCGCGAGTTTGGGAATGGAGCCAGAGCGACTGGTTTCTAAGGTTTTCGAGGGAAAAAGTACTGCAATTTTCTCTAGAAAAAGCCGCTGAAATGAGCAAAAAACAGTTATTTTTTCATCTTTATTATAAGTGCAGTTTTCCTGGTTTGTATATGTTTTTATACTTTTTTTTCCCAACAAGGTATCCAAAGAGCGATTCTTTGCGTGTTTGCGCCTCCTTCCTCTTTGTTTTGATAAGTGGGTGTTTCGAATATGATGAGAATTTAGTGGGGATCCTTTGAGTAGGACATTTGAGGGGGTGTGGGGGGAGTTAGGTGGGTGGGTAGACGAAGCTAAAGCAGAAGATGAAGGAGAGGGAAAGTGAGATGAACATGAAGAAGATGAATAAGATCGATATAACAGTGAAGATGAAGATGAAGATGCAGCAGTTGCTGCATATGGCAAACCTACCCCATTGGAAACGAAGTTTTTAATAGGAATATTTTCGGCGGTCGCACACACACAACTTGTTTGTGTGTAGAAATAAACGGAAAGCAGCGCAAAACGCAGTGGTTGGAGGTTTTGGTTTAAACAGAAGAGAAAAAAAGCCAAAAATGAAAGAAATTTATTCATGAAGATGCGCTTTTCTCATGTGAAGGAAGAGTTTCAAAAAAAGGTTGAAGCTCGTATTTAATTTGGGGAATTTGGAAGTTCGAGCATGTGTGTGTTGCTGTGTGTGTATGTGGTTCCTTGTCTTTGTGTATGTGTGTGAGTCGCTATATGGGTCTGTGAGTTAATACCTGTGTGCGTGCGGGTTATAGTCAGTTCGCGTGTGTGGATGATTTCCTTTGTGAGTGCGCATCATTCTCTACACTCTGTTGTTTGTGTGCGACGCGTTAAAATTCCATCAAAGATCTTCTGAGGAAAATGACAATTCTTGATGAAAATTTCTGCGCTCTTTTAAAGAAGAAGTAGAAGAAATAAAAAGCTCAAAGTTCAGGGAAAGCAATGTTTTTAGTTGCTGATGCTCTATAGTTCAGCCTGGAAGCACGCGCAAGTAGCATTGTTTAGAGCAATTACATCCAAAGTTTTAAAAGAAACCACGATTTTCCTGGATTTTTGATGAAATGTTTGACAATTTGGTTAACATCCTGGAATATGCCAGGGATTGAAGTATCTGCTACTTGGCGATATCATTTTTTGGATTGAAAAACTCCTGTTACTTGAGTGTGCTGGAAGGTGTGAGTTTGGCAATGCTTAAAATATTTCTTCCTCATCTCTAGTGGAATTTTTTGGGATTTTTGCGGAATTTTTGTGGATTTTGGGGATTTATCCAGCTTTTTCCAAATATTCTCCAGATTTTTCCCGCTTTTTCGCCGCAAATTTTCAGTTTCTCTCCTTTCTTCCGTTATAACGAATTATATTTTTGCTGTCTTTCCGATTTCCTCCTCTTCTTTGTAAAAACTAGCGTATCGCTTGATTCCATATACCTCTGCTTTTTTTGAAGATTTTCAGTATAAAAAGCTGCTTTTCTACTGTTTTTTGTATATGGAGTGTTAAGAAGTGTAAATCCGATGTTTTGTGGCAGATGAAAATTCATTTTTTTCATTTTTGTATGAATAAGAGATGGGGCTTAGTTATCACACACACACATACTGGTGTCAGCCGTCCTCCGCACACACAAGTGGTTAGCTATCCTGCGCGCATACAAGGGGTGAGATAACTCGCACACACACATTTGAATACCCCGAATACCCGTTATGACATTCGGCACACATTTTGATATCCCGTATAAACTTGGTGAAGAAGCTTCTAAAAGTAGCAAAAAGTTGGAACCTCATCATTTTTTTGATATTTTTTCACGCTTTTCGGCTTTTGCATTTAGCAGTAGACGGAAAAGAGATTTCTAACGAGAAATTACTGCTTTTTGTGCTGAAAAACGATGCAGAAAGAATGATTTTTTCAGTGTGCTTGTGTGAAGCTAGGAGACTGAAGATATTTTCGTTTGCAAAAAAAGCTTAAAATTTATGAATTTCTAGGCGGAAATTTAAAAAAAATGGACATTTTTGGTGTTGAAGATAATGTGGAGCCTGAAACTCCAGACGATCTGAAGGAAAAGGGCACTATCGCTTGGACTCAGGTGTTTTTGTGTGTGGAAAAGCTCTATTGACCTGTGTGTAAAAGTTTTGTTAATGTGTGTAATCTACCTCACTCTGTGTGCGTGTTCAGCACCCCCTCCCGGAACAGTGTGTGTATACACCTCTT
Source organism: Nephromyces sp. MM_2019 (assembly GCA_015657535.1). Lineage (NCBI taxonomy): Eukaryota > Apicomplexa > Aconoidasida > Nephromycida > Nephromyces > Nephromyces sp. MM_2019. The sequence continues at coordinate 4,080 of JADHZB010001303.1, read as the reverse complement.
CTGCTCTGCACACGCACAACTCTCTGAGAAAATCTTCTTCATTTTATAGGGAAACCATGAAGAGGCTATGGGTTATTGGGCAAAGGCTCTAAAGTCGCTGATGAATATGGCAACTAAAGGTAGAATGTGTGGGTATGTGTGTTGTATACATTTTTCAGAATTTTCTATAGTAGAAGTTTTTTCTGCTAGAAACTAGTAGGTGTACGTACACTGCGACACTAGAAACTCACTGTAGGATGAAGAGGAAGATTGAAGCTTTCAGTAACGAGCGGGTGTGCATACACTGCATAGGATACAAAATACACTGAAACTTCTATTTTTCTATTGAAATTGCGGTTCAATAAGAGGATATCTACATCTTATTAGGTGCTATTTGTTTAATCAGATTGCGTATTGTGTGTGAGATTCTTTTCGCTTCTTTGATATCCTATAAATTTGGCCTTTTTTTATGAAATCTGCTTGTTTCTCTGCGGTTTAATTGGCGATTTTCTGCGTTTTGAGTTTTTTTTTGTGGTGTTTTTGCAATTTTTATTTACATTTTCCCATTTTCAGGAGATTTTCTATAATTTCTACAGAATTTGCTTCTTTAAGCTGTATTTTTGCGTATTAAATTATTTTCATTTTGGGGTATATTGAGGGATGTTGGAGGGAGTTTTGGGGGTGTTTGAGGGGGGCTTTTGAGGCTTTTTTGTGTGTTTTCTAGAGCTTTTCAGGTTTTTTATGCGTTTTGAAGGTCTTGTGGTTTTTTGCTTCTTCCTCTCCTTCCTGTTCAATTTTTTTTTGTTTTTTTTGCAGTTTCTTGCTTTCTTCATTATTTTCGTTGCTACTAGATGCTTGTCCTCCCTCTTCATCTTTTTATTTGCTGATTTCGATGTTTTGTCAGGTTTTTTGACTACTCGAAGCAGAGAGCTTCAATTAGTCTGTCATCTGAACTTATCGCTTGGTCATCTGCATTTGAAGAACTGGAGAAAAGCTATTCATCATGCTGATATGGCATTGCGTGAAGAAGAAGGCAACGAAAAAGCTCTATTGAGGAAAGCAAAAGCTCTATGTGCTATGCAGGTTTAAGTTTAGACGAGCTTTCGGCTTTATTACACGATTTTTTCATCTGTTAGAAGTGTCGTTATGAGATGAATTGGAGCTCTTTGTATGTGTGTGCGTGTACGCGTGTATGTGTGTGTGCGTGTCTGGGTTGCTGTGTATTTGGGTAGCTAATTGTGTATGTATGTGCTTGTGCACTTGCGTGTGTGTATGTATCTTCTGATGGCTTCAGTCAGGTGAGGTATGTGTTTGAATTCACGCCTGGCAGTCCGGAGAGCTACCTGTCAAACTACCTTCACAGCTGCCAATCTCTCCTGCCTGCATAGCTGCCTGCACAGCTACCTATCAATCCTGCCTGCACAAATATCTTCCTATCCTGCGTACCAACCTGCACAATGACCTGCCTCTCCAAAAGTCTACACACACAGTTCAGCTTTTAGTTTCCACAATTCTCTATGTTTTAGGAGACCAGTGAAGCGAAGGAGGTTCTCAAATGCTTATTGAAGAACAAGGCTGATCATAGCGAAGCTCTCGCTTTACTGTGTGCGATAAATAAGTCAGTTAAGGCAGCGAATAAGTCGTCTAGAAAAGTTTATCAGTCAATGTTTTCAGTTGAAGCAACCGTCACGCACACAGATGAGAAGAAAGAGGAGAAAACGTGTGCTTCTAAGGAAAAAGCTCATCTTCCAGTCACTGGAGCAGATGTAGATACACCTCTTTTAAGCGGTGAACACACCGATAAAGCAGATGTAGAGGCACCTCTTTCAAACGATCATCAAAACTCACATAAAGCAGATGTAGATACACCTCTTTCAAGCGGTAAACACACGGATAAAGAACTTCAACTGGCTGCTCTTTCGAGCGATTCCGTAGACTTTATTGCCTCCCATTCGTCTAATGTATCAGTAACAAACATGATGCCACCCATCAAGTGGATGAAAGAAGACGAAGACAGTAGCGTGTGGTATACTCCAAAGACTCTGCAGTATTTAGCAACGCACTGTAATATTCCTATCCGTCGATCTTTTCCTCTGACGATTCTTTACGCCATTGAAATGGCTTATAAAGAAGCTCAGAAACGACAAGAAAAAGAGAAGCAGATGAAGATGAAGGAAATAGCAGAAGATGCGGCGAAAGATGCAGGAAGTTCACCAAAAGATGCAACTCTTTATGCAGCTGCTTCTGCAGCAGGAGATTCTAATTCTTTGTTAGCGTCTGATGAGGAGAAATCATCAGAAAAGCTGCCAACAAGTGGTTTTCTGGAGGAAAATAAAGAAGAGGATATGAAGAAACTGAATGATTTGCCTCCTCTTCACTCAGAATCCTTTCAACTTGTAAATCTCCACAAACTTCATGTTGGCCTACATGTCATCGTCGGAAGCTTTAAGCAGATCGTAGAGACTAACATGTCTATTATCCTTGAAAGATGGCCAGCAGTGAAGAACTTTATCATCGTCTTTGTGTGTGTTAATGACACTTGTTTGCATCGTAAGTGGGGGGGGGTGGGTGAGGTGGGGGGGTCACGGTATGTTGGGGAATATGCTGTGTATATAGTCGTGTTGTTTTGGTGGGAATATATTGGTGTGTGTCCCTGTGTGTTTTGAAGTGCATTTGAGGGTACTTATCTTCTTACTTTGCTGTGTGTTCCGCTTTTGGTGTGTGAGGATATATCCCTTGTTAGTATGCGCCAAGGTGAGTCTCTTCAAAGAGTCATTATATCATTGCTTTATGAAGGTGTTGTCCTCATTTTTGAGGCTAATAAAACCTTGCTAATGTGTGTGTATGGCGTATGTGTGTATGTGTGCGGTTTATGTATATGTTGTATGCGTGCATGTGTGCGGTTTGTGTGTGCGTATTCGTGTATCCGTGTGTGTAGTGTGTGTGCACCTGTGTGTGTGTAGTGTGTGTGCACCTGTGTGTGTGTAGTGTGTGTGCACCTGTGTGTGTGTAGTGTGTGTGCA
>JADHZB010001301.1:0-11084 GCA_015657535.1 Nephromyces sp. MM_2019 | reverse complement strand
TGTGTGTGTGTGTGTGTGTGTGTGTGTGTGTGTGTGTGTGTGTGTGTGTGTGTGTGTGTGTGTGTGTGTGTGTGTGTGTGTGTGTGTGTGTAGTTGTGAATGTGACATTGCATTTGTAGGTGCGGGATTGTGAGTATGTGTATGTTGGTGGGTGTAGCTTTGAGTATGGTTTGTGTGTGTTTGTCTATGCGAGTTTTTGTGTTGGTGTATGCGTGTATGCAACTATGTTTGTGTGTGCTGGTCTGTACCAGTGTGTGCATATGTTTGCAGATTCTTGTGCGTTAGCATGCTGGTGTGTGCTGCAGAGATATACCGGCAGGTAGTTTTTAAGGCCTTTAGTAAAATAGCCTGATTTTTCCGAGTTTTGAGCATGAAGATTCCTTTTTTTTCATACACACATGCACACACTCATACACGCACACGCACACACACACACACACACACACACTCTGGCTGTGGTGAGAATTTTATGTCTTTTCTCAACTGCTTAGAGCCGAAGAAGTACTCAATGAAGATCACTACGGTTTAAAGGATGTGAAAGACAGAATCCTCGAGTTTATAGCTGTTAACGTATTGAAGAATGATGTGCAGGTAATGAGTGAAAGAAGGGAGTTTTCAGGTTGAAAAGCAAGCATTATTGTGTGTGTATGGTATGTCTAGCTGGAAAAAGATGCAGCTCTCGCGTGATTGTGTTTGTGTTTGTGTGTGTGGGTGTGCTCGTATGTCTTCTCGTGTGCAGTTGTGTGTGTGTATATATCCGTGTGTTCGTCAGATCCAAGTTGCCTTTTAGCTCTAAAATCCCCTATAATACCCTCTTTTTCGGTCTACAAAATCCCTTTATTTGCCCAAGTTTTACGCTTATAGTTGCTTCCTTTTAGAGGCCTATTGCAAAAGAAGTGTACTAGGCTAAAATGACTTGCGCTGGCTCCCTGTCTTGCGTGTATATTCCTGTGTTTTCGCGCACACACCACCACATAAACGCACACACGCCAAATCACATCAAAACACACGCACACCTACACAGGCATCAACGCGCACACCAATACGCAGACCAACACCTCTACATACAAACCGACACTCCCACAGACCGAGACACACATGATGCGCACACCCACGCGCACACCACACACATGAATGCACACCCATCATCTCCCCCCCACAAAAAAACACATGCACTCTTTCTAATTTACGCTTTTTTTAGCAATCAGCCCCGCTTTTTTCGCTGATTCTCTGTTTACCAGAGTGTACGTACACTCCCTCTCTCTTCAGGGCAAAATCATGTGTTTGGCTGGCCCCCCTGGTGTAGGGAAGACGTCTATAGGAAAGTCGATTGCTCGAGCTTTGGACAGGAAATTCTATCAGTTTAGCTTGGGGGGGCTTTTTGATGTTGCTGAGCTTCGTGGGCACCGAAGAACTTACGTAGGGGCGATGCCTGGTAAGCTCGTCCAAGCCTTGAAGCAAACGCAGTCTTGTAATCCCGTTATTCTCTTGGATGAGATTGATAAGCTGGTGTGTAGGGGTGGGGGGTTGGGGGGTTTAAGGGTGGGGAATGGGGGGTTGGATGATTTTTTTTTGGTTTCCGATCCCAACTTTAGCTACTTGGGGGGGGTTGGAAGTTTCTATTCGATTGATACTATTCAAGGAGTTGTGATGAGAAGCGGATCTTCACCTTCTTTGTGTGTTCGTGGGGATGAACTGCTTCCTCCTCTTTGCTACGAACAATTTCAACTTGTTACGAGCTTTTCACGATTCTCTACTTCACTCAAGGCCTTGCTAAGCTGCTAGTCTTTGTGTGCATTTTTTTGAGATTGTGTGTGTGCATATGTTTGTTATTCAGGGAAGAGATCTTCGTGGAGATCCTGCATCTGCATTGCTAGAGATACTGGATCCAAACCAAAATGCTTTGTTTCGGTAAGCTGGCGGTGAAGGCAGCGAATTTGCCTGAAAAATCGCATCGTACACAGTGTATATACACTTGAGCTTCTTGCCTTGAAGCTCTGAGCTTCTTGTCTTTATAGTCTTCTTCTTTGTGTCTATTTTTTTTTTCTATACTCTGTGTGTGTTTTTCATAGCCTTGTTCTTCCTTGTACGCATGTTGTATGAGTTTGTGCGTGTGTTTGTGATACTTCATGAGTTTATGAGCTTGTATAGAGTAACTATGTGTGTGTATAGGATGGCTATGTGTGTGTGTAGGCTGAATTCATAGGTCTGTGTGTGTACAGAATGGTTCCTTGTGTTCCTGTGTCCTTTGTCAGTTTTTCTGGTTGATTTGAGCTTTCCTCGTGTGTCAGCTTGATGAACATAGCACCACTTAGGCTGTGTGTGCTTAGTAATTGAGTGTATGCGAGTTGCCCGTATAGCGTATCTCACGGTGGAGTTTATAGCTTAAGCTTTTGCGAACTTACGTTTGTGCTTTATAGCGATCATTACTTGGATGTTGCTGTTGACTTATCGAAGGTCCTCTTTGTGTGTACTGCGAACACACCAGATACTATCCCAGGTACGTAACTTCGCTCAAGGATATAAGGTGCAGAAAGTATGAATGTGTGTATGTGTGTGCACGTGCGTACGTGTGCATAGTTGTATCTGTGTGCACGTTGACATCTGTGTGTGCCCATGTGCGCTCTCTGCATGTGTTCATGTTTGAGTGCTTGTATGCACATGTAGATGTGTGTGTGTGTGTGCGTATGAGTGTAAACCTTGATGCCTATGCATATATCCACACCTGTGCCTTCACTTATATGCATACATCCACGTGAGCACCCACGCACCCTCCAATACACACACAGACACACACACACACACACACACACACACACAGACAGACGCACACACACACACACACACACGCACACAGACAGACGCACACACACACACGCACCTGTTCTTGATACAGCACCACTGCTAGATCGCCTGGAGATCATCAGAATCGCTGGCTACGTCTTTGAGGAGAAGCTGAAGATCGCAGAACAGTATCTCATCCCTCAGACTGAGGCAGCTACTGGAGTGAAGGCTGATCAGCTTGTGTTGCATGAAGAAGTTATCCCAAAGCTTGTGAGAGACTATTCAAGAGAGGCTGGTGTGCGTAATCTGCTGAGGCTCATTGAGAAGATATACAGGAAATCTGCTCTTATGATTGTCCGGTGTGTGTGCGTAGCTTTTATTGAGTTTCGTCTCGCTTTATTGTATCTATTCTAGTCGTTCTTATGCAGTGCATCGCAATGCATTTGGCTGTACATTAAGTGCGTTAAGGTTGCTAGTTTCTGTGTGTGTAGTTTGGGCTTTACTTCTAAGACATCTTCCTATGCTGAAAGTATCGTACGATTGTTTGCTGTTTTGGGTGTATGTACACCTCATTCATAAGGCTTATGCCTACTACAATGCATTTGTCTCACTAACTAAATTAGGCTAACAAAGCTTATGTCTGAGTCACGCACACCCACGCACACTAATACTCAGACGTCAACTCCCACACAAAGTCTTAAGGGAACACAGGCACACCAACCAGTACACACATAGACACACACACGCATACCAATGCACACATTGGCGCACGCAAACACGCCAATACACGCACTTACGCTCCCTCCTACACCCACACACGCACGCATATACGCACAAACACACACATACACACACACGGCTGCGTGCTTTCAGGGATGAGAAGGAAGTAGTAGATATAAACCCCGACAGCCTGGTGAAATTTGTTGGTCGGCCAAACTTCTTCTCTGAGCGACTCTATGACAATCCTCCTCCTGGCGTAGTTATGGGCTTGGCTTGGACTCAATTAGGGGGAGTTACCCTATACATTGAAGCCTCTGGAAGAAATCGCACACACAGCGATAGAGGCAAAGCTTTTGTGGCTTCAGAGACTAGTGAAGATGCTGCTGCTTCAGCGAATAGGTAAGCAGGAGGAGATGTTTTGCTGTGTTACGGGAGTGTATGTACACTGAGCTACTGTATAGAATAGTGGGATATCGTTGAGTAAGGCTTAGAGTATGTGTGTGTGTGTGTGTGTGTGTGTGTGTGTGTATGTGAGAGTGTTTGCAGGATTTGCCATTTGCGTGTATGAACTTTGAATGTATCTATGTTTGTGAGTTTATAGTCTTGTGTGTTCAAGTTTTAACTGTTTGCCTTGTGTATGTGTGATGGGGTACGTGATGTGCGTGTGTCTTTGTGATGGAGATGATCACCTGTGTGTGTAAAGGAGATCACCACACTTGTGTGTGATGGAGATCATCGAACTTGTGTGTGTTCCCGTATGCAAAGCAGATCATCACACTCGTGTGTGTATGCTTTTACCGCTCCCCCCCTCCTGCTTCTTCATCTCGTCTCCTTTTTTGCCTAAATTCTCTGTTTTTTCTGGTATTTCAGGGATTCTCCTCCTTTTGGAAGCTTAAAAGTCACTGGTCAGCTCGGCTCAGTAATGAGCGAATCCAGTCAAATCGCCCTGACGTTTGCACGCAACTTTGTTAGGACTATACAACCTGATAACTGCTTCCTTGAGCGGGTGAGTGTACGTACACCTTGAAGATTAGCTCTTATGGGATCGATAGTGCTGAAAAAGTGTCGTAGGTTTGGTGTCTGTGTGTTGGTGTGCGTGACGTGTGTGATGTGCGTAAGTGATGTATGTGTGTCTTGATGTGTGTGCGCTCGAGCATGTTGATGTCTGTGTGTAATGTCTATATGTGGCATGCATGTGATGTGTGTGTGGGTTTTATGCGTGTGTGCGATGTGTATGTGTGTGTAAAGTGCTATTTTATGTGATCGTTGTTCGCTGCTTTGTAATGTGTGGTATGTGTGTGACCTTTGTGGAGTGTATGTACGCTCTGCTATAAATTGATGAATGTTGATGGTTTCTTTGCTGTTTGAGCTGCTTTTCATCACACAGTCATGAAATGGTTGACGTGTTTTCCTTAGCTTATCGTTTTAACCCTAACACAAACAGAAATACCCACACGCACACACACAAAGACCTATTCTCTCTTACACGCACACGCACTAAGCTGCGCAGTTTTACAAACGCAACCACTCTCACACACAGACCTACACACGCCCGCACACCCACATAAACCGTAAGACACACACATGCACGTCTAGTCTCCCTCTCACACACACGCACACATACAGGCTGACATACATCTACACGTACCTGAGGGAGCTACACCAAAGGATGGCCCAAGTGCAGGTATAACGATGGCGACTGCATTAGTTTCGCTCGCATTGAACAAGCGGGTATCCACTGATGTGGCGATGACTGGAGAGCTCAGCCTAATGGGGAAGGTGTTGAGGATAGGAGGGATTAAGGAGAAGATCATTGCTGCAAAGAGAGAGAATGCAGGGGTTTGTGTGTAGGGGGGGATGGTGGTGTGTATGTGAAGGGGTTGGAATATGTGTGAGGGGCGTATGTTTGTGTGCGGGAATGTTGGTGTGTGTGTCAGGGGCCTCTGTTTATGTGCGAGGGTGTCGGTGTGTGTGAGGGGCCTCTACTTGTATGCGAGGGTGTTAGTTTGTAACTGAGGGGCGTATGTCTGTGTGAGGGGCGTGTGTGTGTGTGTGTTTCATATTTTTTGTCTGTTTGTACTGCTGATCAAGTGAGGATGTTTGTGGAGGCTGGAATCAAAGTGTATCGCATGGTGTGTGTGTGTGTGTTTTTTTTTTTGTGTTTTTGTGTGTGTGTGTGTTTTTGTGTGTGTGTGTGTGTATACTACACTCGGCTATTCTTCACGCTTCGGATGATTGTATCTATGGTGTACTGCTCACTACTTCACCTCATTGTGTGTATTCTTCTACTCTCCAGAGACTAATCTTCCCAAAGGCTAACGAAGGGGATTTCCACGAACTTGATGATTACATCAAGGTATGTGTGTGTGTGTGTGTTGAAACAGTAGCTTGGCGTTTCTTGCAAATTTTAGGCACACGCCTTTTCGTGGTGTAAAGCAGTGCCTGTGTGTTTTTTTGATCTGCTTAATGTTGTGTGCGTGTGGCCTACCTTCTGTTTCATCACTGTAGCACATTTTGTGTGTGTGTGTGTTCTAGGATGGACTCTCTGTTCATTTTGCGGAGAACTATGAGGATGTTTATAAAGTTGCCTTTGCAGACCCCCCCAGAGAAGTCGAGAAAGTGTGAGAAATCGGCTTTACAGTACTTTTGAGGTGTAGATACAACTCAGACAGCTATTCTTGGCTTGAAAATTGCGTGTTTTCGGTTGAGTATTGCAGTTTTTGCGGTGTACGTACACCCGTATTCATTTTGGAAGGTGTTATCTAAGTTCTTTTCCAGAAATCTCACCGACGAAGCAATATGTGTGTGCTATTTTCTCATTTGCCGAAGGTTTTTCGCTGAGACCTGTGTTGTTCTGTCGGTTGTGTGTGCATAAGTTTTTAAGGGTGCTTGGTGATTCAGGTTTAGTTGGGGACAACTCTTATGAGTATATGTAGAAGTGTATATGAAGCGTACTTGCTTGATTTGTGTTTGATGTGTGTGAAGTGTGTGCACTGTGCGTGAAATGTGTTTGAAGCGTGTGTGTATAGATGTGTGCGTATAGATGTGTGCGTATAGATGTGTGCGTATAGATGTGTGCGTATAGATGTGTGCGTATAGATGTGTCTATAGACCTGCATATGGGCCATTACGTATAGATCTGTGTGTATAGCGCTATGCGCGTAGAAGCTTTCATAGATCTGTGTGTCTAGAAATACGTATAGATCTGTGTGCGTAGAAGTTTTGCATAGGTCTGTGTAGAGGTACACATGAAACACCTTGGGTGCGTGTGCTTCATCCCACCTATACCGAAGGGCAATGCTTGCATGTATCCTGCATGTGTGGCTGATTGTAACTGCGTGGGTGTACCTACAACTCTTTCCACTTCCTCCACCCTGTGTCGATCAACACAGCCCTGAAGTCAATACTCTAGAAAGAACTACTGCAGATGTGTGTGTATGCTGCCCCGAAGCGAGGCTGCACACACACAACTACCTGATCTGACCACCAGCTCCCTCGAGTCATCTCACTACGTGTGCATCGCCGAGTTTCTTATAAAGGTCAATGGAGTATAGGCACACTTAAAAGGGCTGTTTTTCATAGCTATACGCTGGTTAGAATCTTCGCTACACACAAGCAGGAGAGGGTGCACACAGACGTGCAAAGCGGAGTGTAGGCATTCGTGTTGGCGTGTGTGTGCTGGACGCTCATTCGTAGTCTTATTGTAGGCTTAGTGTCGCCGTATGGTTGGACGTTGTGTGCATTATCAGCGCGTTATACCTCTAGCCAGACATAGGCTCACGTTTTGAAACTACGGTCTCTTGTGTGTGCGCCAAATGGAGGGGATGAGCTGGGGTGGAGGGGAGCGGGGTCTGGAACTTGAGAAGGGGGTGGAGGGGGGGATAGAGAGGAGGGTGGAGAGGGGTGTGGAAAACCTTGTGGAGAGGGGGGTGCAAAGCCAGGTGGAGAAGGGGGTGCAAAGCCGGGTGGAGACGGGGGGTGTAGGGATAGTGTGCACACGGTTTGAGCATGGTGCAGAGCAAAATAGAGCGTAGCGGAGATCGTGTGCATAGCAGGAGAGTAACATCAACACGGAAGTACTGCATGCTTACTGCTGAAGGTGGTAACTAACGATGCACCGCCACTGCGTCTACTGCTAAGTCAAGATGACGTCTGGGAGCTTAAGATCTGCAGGAGCCTTCCACTGGCATCCCCACCAGTACACGACCCCACTCTAGAGCAGTTTCCTTAGCTGTACGTACACACAGCTCGCTCAATACCTAAGCATCGCATGCAGGGTAAGCAGCTTGAAAGTTTTTGGTGTACGTGTACTGCGAGCTTCTGAGCCCAGGAAGCGGAGACCCGGCAGCCTCGTTACAACCCTAGGGGCACACACACACACCATCAACTTAAAGCTCTCGTGTATACCTGCCATCTTCTATGAAGCATTTAATGACACTCAAACCAACCCAAGCCATCTCCGAATACAGCTAAGGGGAGTACGTACACCTCCACGCTACGCACAAACCCCAAAATACACTTTTTTCACACCATAAAAGCACAACCATCAATGTTTTCAAAGCCTTTGGGAGATCTAGCAAGGCACCCCAGCGGAAAAGGCTCAGAACGAAATGGCTTCGCACACACACAGTACACAGCCAGCACCATACATACACAACACAATATACGCACACAACCATATGAGCACAAACACACAACAGCATACACAGAAACATATCAGCTAGCACACACACTCACCCCCGCATGCACACGCACACACGCACACACGCACACTCGCACACGCATACCCACACTTGCACCACACAACATACAAGATTACCACACATATAAGCCTTGGGTATCTACACAAAACCACCTCACCATGTACACCTAGAAGCGCCTTCTATGCACACTGGGCAACTGTACGAGGAGGTAGAGAAGCTTTAGGTTTAATGATTTAGAACAGGCGATATAGTTGGGGCTGTGTTCGTAGACACACACACACCTCCAAGAGTTTGGAATGTTTAGTGTAGATTTCTGGGCAGCGACGGTGAAATACAGTGTATGACAGACTCAATTCTGAGGTAGCAAAGTACACACGCACTCATTACACAACGCGATGGCCTACATTTCGATTATGCACACAACCCGATTGCACTCCCATCAGTACTCCGAAAAAGGGCATTCTATTACTTCATCACTGAAACTATCCAAGCCTCCATCAGGGTACGTACACCCCCCACAAGTCATATTAGCGAGACTCCTCGCACACGGCTCCCATAATCAGTGTAAGTACACTCTCCCACTTTCCACCCACCCAAGTTATCATCCATGAGAAAGAGAGAGAACTCGCGCACACACTACCACTTATTCATTATATCCAAGCTAGTGCTTTGCTGGAAAGCATCAACACAGAAAAACACTGGGAAGGGCAGGTTATTCGCTTCTTTCAAATTAAACGAGAAAGGGATTAGTCTGATCTACTGCGAGCGTGTGTGTGTGTATGTGAATCTCCTGGCTCTCAAGTCTCCTGAAGCTGATCAGATAACTTCAAAATTGCCTCAACTACGTCATTATCAGCATCCTTTAATGCCTTGATTGCCTGAGTACGTGTGCAATTCACCTGCTTCATCAGAATGTCTAGAGCAGTGGTATCTATCGACGATTCGTCTATAGCTGCAGAATCAAAGGGAAGAGAGAGGTGTACATACAGTGAAAAGAAGGGAATGGAAAACACACAGTAAGCGAATGAAGCTGCTTAAGGATTAGTGGGGGCAGGCTGAGCATATAGGGGGGGGGGGTTAGCAGCCATGTCTTTGTGGGTTCCGTACATTGACATTATAGTCTTATCAAGACCATGTAGTAAAGGGGGGGAGGGAGGGGTTTACTACAGATAAGATCGACAATGAGAGTACAGAGAACGAATTTGAGGAAGGAAAGTGGAGAGAGGTGGGTATAGGGAGCGCAGAGAGAGGGTTAGAGGGAGACTACACTAAATTATAGAGAGAGCACAGAGACCAGATGTTAGAGAGAGCAGAGAGAATAGATATTAGAGATTCTAGGAATACCAAATATACTAGCCATACTAGCAAGAGCAAGTAGAAGAGAGATAGAAGGCTGCTGCTAAGATTAAACTAGCGACACACACGTATCTCTCCACATGGGCATATAACGAATCTGAAACTACAGCAGATAAAAGCATAAATGGGGTATACATACACCCAGAAGCACACTCTGAGAAAAGAAGCGATACACACACACAAAAGGCTCACCTTCTTCAACAACCTTCGTTGTAGGGCCTGTAGAAACTTCAGATGTCTCTGGCATAGTGAATGGTGTGTTCAAGTACCTTTTCGCAGCTTCACCTATAGACATAAAAGATGTAACTGTTTAACACACTGCTATACTACACGATAATAGGACACACGCAATAATCCTATCGATTACATCACGCTTACACATACAATCATGCCAAGTAGGTGATACTTACACGCACACACACAATCATCACATCGAATACATCACGCTCACACGCATTCCCTCCGAGTAAACTCAAGAGACACACCCAACACCATCTACGGGAAAAACGCATACACAAGTATGAGTATCACTTCCATCAAGAAAGGAGTATAAAAACCAGCAGGGATGCGCATACATACACGGTGTAAATACACTACATCATTGCTATATGTATTATATAGAGGCTAACTAGGGATAGAACTGGCACTGTCTTCAATCTTTGCTTCTCCAAAGATAATGTAAGAGTCTGAACCAGCAGCCTTGTAGACGTCAGGATTGTTTACAACAAAGACAATCTATAAGCAGCAGAGTCGTGTGTATGCGTGTATGTATGCATGTGCGTGTGTCTGCGTATTTGTGCTACTTAAAGTCTTTACGACCTAAGTCCTCATTATACAAGCGGGTTTCAGTATCAGATAATCCATATAGACTAAGCTTGCACACACAACACTGAAATTTGGTGCATTCTATTTCTCATGGCCATACTCAGCATAGCGTATGAAACAGCCTAACTTTCACACACACAGCCTTATAAGACTGTAGCATGAAGGTTTCCAAAGCCTCAAACTTGAATAGACACAAGTAGAAACACAAACGCAGCATTAAAGCATACACAACACAGATACACACACCCACCAAAACCTACAGATACACACACCCACCGAAACCTACAGATACACACACCAAAACACACACCAACTTCACCCAAGACACCCTCAATCCTACTCATCCTTCCCCCTGCATCCCTTGGGGTGCACCCCTCCCACCTCCCAACTCCCTTTACCCATCCACACACTCACATGCTTTGATCTCTTTATCAAAACCTTCGTTATCCCTGGAACTGGCTTCATTCCAAGCTTTAACAGAGCTTTCCTCGACTTCTTCTCATTCCTGCTCTGCTTCAACTTACTTCCAGCAGCTCCATCAGCCACAGCTCCTCCTTTAGCCTGTGTGTTACCATCTTCGGCTACCGGGAGGGTGGTGTTCTCATTATTCTCCCCCAATGAGACGTTTCCTACTGTAGGAGAGGGTACGCCATCATCAGAATCATCAGAATCATCAGATGAAGCATCAGCAGCATC
>JADHZB010001299.1:6473-16667 GCA_015657535.1 Nephromyces sp. MM_2019 | reverse complement strand
TGTGTGTGTGTGTGTGTTTGTGTGTGTGCGTATTATATATTCATAACCTCAGACACACAGACGATACATGCATTAGATAATATCACATGCGCATGGATGCGCGTGCATTAGATATCATTACACACACATAGACTGGTGCATACATGAGTTATCATCACACAGAGGCATGTACATCAGATTCCCTAACACACAGCAACGTACATTCTAACCTTCAAATAGCCTAGTAACTAAAGTTTCCGTGAACTTCTGCCCGGGACAATGCATTAAAACTTCGCTCATAGAATGGGCAAGCGCCGCTGCAGGAAGAGACGGTGGAGCACAAACACACACACAGGTGTACGTACAGTCGTTGACGGAAGACAGGCCCAGCTTCCCATACTTCAATGAAAAGCTTCACAAGCAAAGAGGAACTGAAAGCAACGCACACACACACACACAGAGGCAGATGAAAAGGAATACATACACATGCACAGATACCCACACACACACACACACATCCCCCTCAACACACAAAATTTATTTAGATCCTAGCTCTTCATATCAAGAGCTCGCAGCTGTAAGCGAAATGTAACCAGGCAGCAGGTGTAAGACGTACAAAGGGATAAGTGTGCGAACCATGATCAGATGGATTCTCGGTATATATCTTGAGTGTTAGTGTGTGTGTGTGTGCGAAGGTGGCTGGGGATGTATATGCATCAAAAGAGAGAGGATACTTGATAGTCCTTTTGTGTACTTGGGACAAACGTGTGTGCGCGCAAAATGTGTGTGTAGGCAAACTTATGTGTGCGCCAAATCCCCCAAATGTGTGCGTGGTGAAACTTGTGTGCGTGTAAGGCATCACTGCCTCTAACTTCAAGCAGCAAAGACGATGAAGATTCAATGAAAGCATGAAGTACTCCTTGTTACACTCTAAAGTACACAAACCTCTCAACTCTGACAGCACTCAGTGTGTGTATACCCTTCAAACTCTAAAAACGCTCACTGCACACACACCCCTCAAACTTTCAGCATCCACAACACTAAGTGTATGTACACATTCTTTTACACACAGGATGCAGAGCAAAGCAGCAGAAAGTGTGGAGGAAGCTCTTCAAAGTCACCTGATTTTAACTCTCCATCCAAAACATCCAGAAGATTGCGAAGAAACTCATCACAATCTTGCATAATCCGAATATCTGCGATATCAGTGTGTGAAGAAGCAGAAACGACCGTGAGAAGCAACAAACAAAAGCAACTCAAACTGGTAATGCATGAAAACAAGAAAAAAACGCATCAGCGTATGTGTATGTACACCGAAAACAGCATAGCTCAACTGGCAGTGTATGTACACTCTGAAGATGACAAAAGTTTAAAATGAAATCATCTAAGGAAAGTATGAGAAACTCATCCTTCTGGCTTCTTCTACGATAATAAACACAGAGAACTCAACACATATCTACGTTCTTCAGCTGCAGCTTGATCCTCATTATCTTCATCTTCTTCATCTGCTTCATCATTTCTCATCTTTGTTCTTCTCCCTCGCTCTTCGACACTTACCGAAGTTGGGCATTATTCGCACACAAGCGTTAAACAGTGAATCTGGCTTGATGTATTTAACGTAATGATCACACTTCCAGAGATGGCTGCACACAATCAGAAAAGGAGGAATATCAACACACCTTATCTTTAGTGTATGTACACCCCTCAAAGTGTGAAAACCTCCACTTCTTCTTCGTCTTCAGGGTATATACACTGAAAAGGTACTATGAACAACTTAATAAGGTTTTATTAACACACACTCACAAACACATACACACACACTCACACACAAAAGACACATACACTTACTCACATACATACACACACAAAACTAATTACTTGATGATAATCGCAATTTCCCAGTTAATTGAAGTTCCAGGCTTGTAATGCCTATGAAATCGATGAGCTTTCCTGCCTTCTTTCTCTTGAGCACGAGACTCTGCTGTAGAGGAGGAAGATAAAGACGGTAAAGATAGAGATGAAAGTGAAGACAAAGAAGCAGAAGAGAAGTTATGGAGATAACATGATGGCAAAGCCTTTCGAGGAGATGATGTACGTGAGTAATCAGTCGCCACGGTGAATGATTAGAGAATCCATCGCACACACAATAGAAAGGCAGATACTCTGTGACGATGCTAAACAGAAGCAACAAAGCGTATAAAGCACAATAAGCAAACTGACAGGCTTAAACTGAACACACACACACACACAGGTATCATACACACACACACACACACACACACACAGGTATCATACACACATACCCACACACACACACCACACACACACACACACACACACAGGTATCATACACACACACACGTGCTGAGCAAGAGAAAGTGACAAGGCCCACCTTCAATAAGGCTCTTAAATTTCCCCTATAAAAATGCGACACACACACCATCCCTCGTACATTAACCCTCAAACCCAAGCCCTCACACACAATCCCACACACATACTGGGAAACTTCAAGTTTCGCTTACCCAAAAAGTAGATGTACTCATCGTATATTTTTCCCAGTACATCCTTACTAGGAAGGTTTTGACCTAAAAAAATAAGGCACACACACAGGTATTTAGACACCAGAAAAACATATACACAAGCCTACATGCACCACCAATGACACACACAGAGGCCTACATACCCCAACAATTATACATATACAGGTGTACATACACACACAAGCACACATACAGACACTAACACACACACAGACACTAACACACACATACCCACACACACAAACACACATACAGACACACGTACAAAAACATACACGCACACTCAGGTACACACACACACAGAAGGACTTACTATAGTTAAGGTAGAAGTCTTTAAAAGGCTTGATGTGATTCAGGCATTGAATGATTACGTTCATGAAGCACGAGCCTCCCGCCAGGTTTACCATACCAACAACTCTGTCCTGCGAAGGAAGTCATACACACACACAGTAAAGGGATGAAGAGTTTAACTAAGTAAAAGCGGCAAATACACAGATGAGTATACATGCATAGGCGCACGCACATACCGGCACACACAATCCTACGCATACATGTGCTGACACACACACAAAAACCAATCTGACATACTACAATCTTGTACACACACAGGCACGCATCAATCCTACACACACTAAGTCCCATAAAAACACACACACCACTCCCATACACATTCAAATAAATATACACAAACACAAAAAGAATCACACACACACTCATTTTCACGCTCACTCATTCGCACACTTGTATACCCACGCACACACACACTCACACATACATTCCCAACGATGCTGGCGTGTGTGTGGCATTATGAAAAGGAAGCAAAAAGGCCATATACGAGCGTCTCTGGGAATGACAACCCCTAAGTTTTATGCGTAGCAATGCCCCCACTAACAAGCATATGCGGCATCTATGAGCTATAGGCTATTATATGTGTGTGTAATATAGGATTCTATGTGTGTGCTACCACCCTATATATCTCCGTGTGTGCTATTACCCCTAGGCCTCTGTGTGCGTGGGCTACTACCCTCTACACCTGCGCGTGTACTAGCATCCCCTATACATCTATGTGTGCTGCCATCACCCGTAAACACCTGCATGTGCCCTAACACCCTTCCTACACCCACCCCTGCGTGTGCGTGCGTGTGCTTTACCTTGAAAATTTCAGAAGATGTAGGCATCTCACAGTCATTACCCAACACCAGGCAGGGATGTTGGGCTCGTGAGGATCTACTGCTTGAGACGGAGGAAGATTTACCTCTTCTTCCTCCTATTGGCAGAAAAGAGGAGTGAATAGCTATAAAGAGGGTGGAAACTGAGAAGACAGCGTTTTCTCTCGCACACATACACGCACAATAGGAGACAAGCAGGTTATTAGCGAGAAAGATCCTGCAAATGAGGCAGGCTCTCTTCACACACGCAAGAAGAGGGCTTTAACAAGTACAACAGGTGTTAACAAAGTGCACACACATGCATTCACATATTATAAGGGAGTGTTAGAAGACACACACACACACACACACACGCACACACATTTGTATTATATACCAAGTAAATAGCTCATACACATCATATACTACCCAAACCAGCAACACTCACACACACTTGCATACACCAACATCTCACACACACACACACACACACACAAAATCAACAACTCTCACACATGCACACACAAAAATTTCACGCACAAGCACATGCACACACCAATACCTCACACACATACGCACTCACGCACCGAATCGACACTTTATACAGAAACAAGCATACACCAACATCTCACACACAAATATGCATACACGAACATCTCCCACACATACATGGCTTACTTGCTGGCCCTGCATCCTTCACATGACTAGTTGAAGATGAGGAAGCTTGGGATGCTGTAGTTTCAGTTAAAGCAGCAGGCTTAAGTAAGTGAGAATGAATGGCAGTATCAACGCTGGAATCTGTTGTATTGTCAGCATCTGCAGGGGATAGACATCCAAAAACATTTAAGAAGAGGGAGATTAGAAAGACTATAGCGCCGAGATCTAAACACACAGCGAGTGTACATACACTCATCCTGTGTGTACAGGGAAAAATCATATATGTGTGCGTGAATTTAAGGGAGTCAAAGGTGAGATATGCACTGAAAATTCGAAAGGGCAACAGAGTCGCTAACATAGAGTGAAGAGTACACACTAGAAGCTTAGCTGCACACACACAAGAGCGAGCACACACAAAAGAGCGAGACCATACTCCATCAGGCACACGCATCATCTAAGACACACAAAAAAGAGCGAGACCACACTCCATCAGGCACATACACCATGAAGCACTCATATACCATCAAGCACACACACAATGATTGAATCGCACACAAAAACAAATCCATATGCACGTGTTCTAAACACCCACAATATTGCACCAGCAAGCACACAATACAAAAGCAGCCCTAAATAAAGAATAAAGCCATTCATTCATTAACACACATACAGCTCACCTTTTGTCGGTGAAGAAGATTTCATCATCACAAAGATGATGAAACTTCGACTTATCAAAGCATAAAAAACCTAAAGAAAGCATAAAACAAGGAGTTTCATTATAACTGAAGGAATAAAGGTTAAAAGCTTCATTTTTGATACACACACACCGATGGACGCACAACACATCGATACTCCCACGCACACGTGAATGCTCACAGACTCCCACAACTATAATCACACACTGAAACACACACCCAGGTATACACATATGAACACACCGATACTCTGACGCACACAAACACACCTATACTCCGACGCACACAAACACACATACACACACACACCCACACACAAATACACACCCACACACAAATACACACGCACACACCCACACCCACACCCACACACACACACACACACACACACAAACACAAACACAAACACACACCCACACACAAATACACACACACTCTCTATCCCTCTTCCAACACCTTATGGCCTCAAATAACCGTAGCCCCTCCCTTTACCCAACAGCCCATCCACCTACTGCTCCTCTTCATGAAGATTCAACACAAAAAACATAAAACTGAACAAAATGCCTCCTCCAAAATCATCTAAAAACACACACACACACATTCCCACACATTCCCACACACTCCCACACACTCCCACACACTCCTACACACATACAGAAGCATTTCTCTGCAATGAAGACGAGGTAGTAGTATGACGGCCAGCTATATAGTGGAACCGCAACTTCTCAGCAATGAAGCAGAGATTTACACACAAAAACAACATCACTTTTTCTTCTTCTTTAAGAAGAGGATGGGAAAATGCCAATAAAAATAGAAAAATAGAAAAAAAATAAATTTCTTACAAATTCTATACCAGGGAGCTTTAGGAAACGCCAAAATTAAACCTATTATAGCTATATTAAATATTGCTAGCACACACACACACTCACACTTACACACTCACACACACACACACACACTTACACACTTACACACTCACACAAACATACACACGAACATAACTGCTCACTCAAGAAAAAAAAACCCACACAGCGGCAGCAAGTCACATACAAGCAAGCACACGCACACACAAAACAAGTCACATACACACAAGCATGCTAACGAGCATACACACACGCAAATTCAAGAGCATATACACACAATTACACACACATGATCACATAAACACACAAAGATACACGCACACACACAAACGCGCACACACGCACACACACAAACGCGCACACACGCACACATAACCTTTCCCATCCGAAAGCGATAGAGAAAGAAGAGAAATCGCCATGAGAGAGGAAATACACTCAAAACGCAGTAAGCACTACCTGTTTCTTCCTTCTTAGACATTCAGCCGAAATATGTAATTGTGTGCGAAAATGTGTGTGTGCGTGTGTGTGTGTGTGTCCGCGTGTGTGTGTACAGAGAGGAAGGAGGTTTGTGCAGCTGAGGGCCATAAGGGGTACACACACTGTGTGTGTATGTGCTGTGATATGAAAGAGAGTAGCAGATACACTTGAAAGTGAGCAGTACGTGGGGGTGTGTGTGGGTAGGTGAGTCGGTGTGCGTGGGTGGATAGGTGGTTTTGCTATGTGTAGGAGCGTGTGTGTGTGTACGTGGGTTTGCAGCTGTGTGTGCGTAGGATGTATGAGTTTGGTTATGTGTATGGGTGTTCGTGGGAATGTGTGGGCATGTATGTGCGTATGTGTGTATGTTAGCCTGCGTCTGTGTGTGCGTTTACATAGGAAGGTGTGTGTAAGTGTTTGTGCGTGTGTGTATGGTTGTGCGTAGATACATACTGGTGTGTGTGTGCGAGTGTATAGGAGCTTGCGGGGGTGTGCGTATTGGTGAGTGTAAATGTGCTGATGCGTTGGTATCTCGTGTGTGAATGTATACGTATTTTAGTTTGTGTATTTGTTTCGGCTTTTTTAGTTAAGCATACGTGTGTATCTCAGTGTGTGTGTTGCTGTGTAAATACACGTATATACTGGTGTGCTGCTACGTGTGTATTTATGTGTGCGAAGTTGTGTTGAAGAAGGCAATTGTAGTTTTTTATACTGCCGTACATTAGCCAACTTAAATGTGTGCGTTGGAGCATTAGTGTGTGCGCGTGGGTGTGTGCTGGTGTGTTTCCGTGTGCGTGTGCGAGTGTGTTTGCGTGTGTTTGCGTGTGTGTGCGTATGTTGGCGCGAGCATTCATGTGGGTGTCTTCCGCGTGCGCCGATAACAGTGTGGAGTGTGTGTGTGGCGTGCTTAACACTTACTGTATGTGTGCGAGTTCAAACCTCTCCAAAACACAATTTCCTCCTCAAGGCAGCCCCCCCAGAAAATTTTCTTCCCCCCCACCCTTCCAGTATTGCCTCCCTCAACCTACCCACTCCGGCTACCGCACTGAAGCTCCCTCCACGCAGTATCACACACACCCACAATCCCCTCGAAGCGTCAAACTTTCATGCTTTCTTCCTCTTCCTCCCGCTTCTACATACGCTTTCGCTGCAGTTTCTTCACATCTTCCTCCTGGCCACACTTTGTTTTTCCCAGTTTTTCTGCATTTTCGCCTAAAACCTCCTTTTCTTCCTCTTCCTCTTATTCTTCATCTTCCTTATCCCCCTCCTGAATCATGGCCCCTGTCGAGAGAGTCACCAAAGATCTTCTTTGGGAATGCCTTCGCGGCAACAACTCCTATCTTAGTACTAGCAATGGAGTTACCCTCACTAAGGAGCCCTTCAATTTGACTTGCAAAAACAACAAGAAATTCAGCGGATTTTGCAACGCAACAAGTTACAGCTTCGCTCAGTCTGATAAATCGCATTGCAAACTTTCTCTTCATCAGAAATTGTGTGCTAATACGGGAGATTCGCAAAAATCTGGGGATTTGAGGTAATTTGGTGTGCGTGTTGTGTGTATGTGTGATAGAGGAGTGTATTGTGTTTGTGTGTGTGTGAGAGAGCTTTGTGTGTGTGAGAGAGTGGGTTATGTGTGTGTGTATGTTAGGGAGCCTTGTGTGTCAAATTATTGTGTGTTGAGAACTCAAGTTTTTCTTCAATAAAACTCCCGCTTTTCTCGCATTTCGAAGTGCAATTATTCCATTTAAACGCACAATTAGCGATGCTGATTTCATCAAAACTCCTCTCTTCTTCATAAAGAATTTACACTCGCGGAGGGCATGATGTGCATTTTATATTTATCATTCATGTGTGTGTGCGTGCGAAAATATTTTGAATCGCAGTGAACACATATTATCACGTAAAGTAGGGATTTAACGTTGCAACCGCTAAAACATACACACGTGAGAGCCCGACAGACACATGCACACACGTTCTAGGAGTAAAGCGCACACAAGTAGCCAGCTGCCAAGAGGAGCTCGCAAACACACTCAGATATCCACACAGACTCTCAGATTTCCACAGACACCTAGATGCCCACACGCAAATACCCAGATGTCCACACGCAAATACCCAAATGTCCACACACACACACAGATGTCCACACACAGACATCAACGCAGACACGCACGCACCCACACACCGGCACACAGATCTAGGCACACGCACACCTAAAAGGTGTAAGTTTTTGCCCGTTTAAGTTATATTTATTCTCTTCTTATAACCTTCCTGCCACACGCTTTTGGCGTTACTTTTTGCAGCAAATTTCGCACACAGAAGTCGACTGTATCGAAGTTTAACTTGAAGAAGTTATACAAGAAGAAGCTGCCGAGCTCAGCTCAGGGAAGAAGTCTTCATCGTAGTGCAGTGCAGCTGATTGGGAAGCTCTCTCGCGTGGCACACAAGAACAGCGAGTAGAGGCTGTCAATGATGTGCGGGTATGGGTTTTTCACACACACCTACACACAAGTGTGCACATTGAGCTAATTTGTTGGTGATGGTTCGTCACATACGCACACGTGAAGATTCAGAAAATGTGCGACGATTGTGGGTGGTGATCTCTCGCACATACACACATGTGTGTGAAGAGCAACAATGGGCTAGATAAAGCTCCCACTATTGCCTTTGTTTTGTATGGCGATGGTTACCTCCTCTCTTGTGCGTGCACCTGCGTGTCTTCAATTGTTTTGCTTTTTAGTGCAATGAGTGTCTTCTTCAAATTTGTGTGTGTGTGCTTGTCTGTGTGTGTTATCACTTTTGTTTCACAAAGCTCTGTGAAATAACAATACTAAAGGCAGCAGAAGCGACTGTGTGTGTGCTGCGTTTTTGCAGCTGAAAGGGATTTTTCTGGGCAAATGAAAGGAATTTGTGGGAAGGATGCTGTTGTATGTTCAGATGATAGTGGACATCGTATGTGTGCGATTTGGGTGATATCGTGTGTGCGATTTGGGTGAAATACTGTGTGTACGTTTTGGGTGAAACACTGTGTGTACGATTTGGGTTATGTAGCGTGTGTGTGTGCGAATAGCGTGATACAAGTGTGCGCGAACGGTCTGATGCACGTGTGTGCGCTAACACTGTCATCTCCTGTGAGCATATTGGGTCATCAGTCTTCATCTTAAGCCCGCTGCGGCAGATCAGGCATACCAATGTACTGTGTAGAGTTTGTGTTGTTGCAGTGTGTGCTGATCTCTTCTAAGCTTAAAGCTTCTCATCCCTGGTTGCTGACTGTGGGTGCTTCCATAAGCTCGGTTTCACATACAAGATACTCATACATGGGTATCACACGAGATACTCGTGCATAATAGTGTCACACACGAGGCGTTCGCACAGATACACATGCATACACGCATGTGCACGCACACCTACACACTCACACACACACACGAGACCCTCACACACACGAGATGCTCACCCACACATATCCACATACACATGCACACACGCAACACCAAAACCCCAGCACCCCTAATTTGCTCCTTGATTCTTATGGGATTATTTATTTAGTCTGCTCCACTACTTACTCTGGCCCATTTTGAAGTTTCAGTTGAACGCACACACAGATTTAAAGCCTTTCTGATAGTGCAATATCACTCAGATAATGTTTCCTAACACCGCACCACCACTACGCTAGGATTTCTCTGCTATCAAATTGTAGCGCACGCAGACACAAAAAAAAAAAAACACACACACACAGGTATCATACACACACACACACACAGGTATCATACACACACAGGTATCATACACACACAGGTATCATACACACACAGGTATCATACACACACAGGTATCATAC
>JADHZB010001298.1:24018-49055 GCA_015657535.1 Nephromyces sp. MM_2019 | reverse complement strand
CATGTGTGTGTGCGAAAAAGCTTGTCTCATGTGTGTGTGCGAAAAAGCTTGTCTCATGTGTGTGTGCGAAAAAGCTTGTCTCATGTGTGTGTGCGATAAGTGTATAGCGAAGTCTTATCTATTACCTTCGCAGATATATTGTATGCATTGCCAGGGACTAGGGATTCCTGCGTGCCCCGTATATACCCCTTGTAGATTTGTCGCTCACCTCTGAAAGTTTCATAACCATCTATGAGTGGAATGGGTGCTTGAAATCGTCTTGTGGGGTGCATGCTGCTTTTGTGTGTGTATCAAACGACGATGCAGGGAGAAGAAGATACCAGAGAAGTGTGGAAACTGCTTGCTTGAAATCATTGCGCCAGCTACCTAGTGTGTGTGCCGTCTTTCTTCACTGACCGGATTGCTTCAAATCGCTACCTTTAAACTGCCTAGAGTGTGCGCCTTCTCTCTTCACCTTCCTGCTTTCGATTTAGTTAACCATAATGCAGTGCTCTTGCTTTGATAGTAAAGAAACCAAATGCACATTCCTCAAGCTAGCATTAAGCTATTACGCAAAAGATTTCTAGGCCGTTTCTAGTGTGTTGAAGCTTATAAGCTCATGCAGCCAAAAAACTTCAGGAATATGGGAAATTTAAAAGTAAAAAGCCTTTTTTCCTAGAAAATTCTTCTAACATCGAGTGAAGCACTAGATATCTTATACTAGAGACATTGCTTTTGCGCATTTTGTTTTTAACCTTTAATTTATCCTGTGATAAGCCTCTTCTTTTTAGTTTTTTTGAGTGTGTTTTTGCTCTGTAGCTGCATGTATAAACTCGCTTGAGGTTTGAACTTTTTTTTTCGCCCTTAATCCAGAGAGAACAAGCTTAAGATGGTTGCGATTAGCTTTTTTGATCAGTCTTGTGCTGCTCGTTAGGAGATTGCAAAAAAGTGCTTCCCTGAAGACGTTAGAAAATCCGATTTTAAATGCGGCTTCAGCTGAAACTGTGGTGTGCACTTTGCTCCCTCTTTTTTGAAGGAGGGAAAGTAGATTTTCAAAGGAATTGAAGATGAAGATGTATATCAAAAGAGTAGAAAATTGCAGGAGAAATTGCATAGGTGAGCTAGAAATGCGTAAAAGAACTCCTGTGAGAATTGGTATACCTTAGCAGCTCCCTGTGGATACTAGCAAGCTGCAGCCTATACCCCGCCTCCCAATAACCTACAAGGTAAGATCTCTTGCCGGCATGAGGAGGTTCAAAGGAGCCATCTTCACCCACATGATGGGTAATGGATTTGCTTCTATAACTAATCTTGAAGATGTGATGGAAAGGCGTCATATTTTGGGCATATATAACTTCTTACAAAACTTGTTTTTATTGTGGTATTATGAAGATGAAAGTCTCTTATATCATAGGATCCTAGTAATGTGTGTGTTATTCTGATTCTAGATGATTTCATGATATAAAACGAATAATAGCAAGTGGATCTATGATTGAATTTCTGCTACCTTTTTGCCGCTAAAAGCAACTGGTTTCGTCATTGCTTGCAGCAAAGAATATCAAGTCATGCTTAGGACTTAAAAGGCTGGAAAAGAAGCTCTCTTCTTGAAAGAACTTTCAGAGAGTGTAACGGGAAGTCTGATTATTGCAACTTTCTGTACTGAAATTATGAATGTCTTTAGGCTTATACGCTGCACATCAAGTTTTACGGCCAAATAGGGCGTGAAAGGCCGAAAAAAGTGATGTTAAGTGGGGAGATATGAGGAAGAGCTAGAGGAGGGTGCTGGTGGAGAGCGACCTAGAAGAAAGATCTTCAAAAAGCAAGAATAAAACTTTGAATTTTTCGGGCCTTCCAGGTAGTAGATTAACAGCTCTAGGCGTATCATCGTGTGATGCTCCTACTAGGCTTTTAAAAGGGTTTCATCAAAAGAATATTTTGTTCAAATAACCCTAGAAACAAGGCGTAACACACACAAACACACATACATCCCGAATAAGCTCTTTCAATGCGACTTTCAGGTACTTTGCGTGTGGAATCTTTATAGCATACAGACAAACGTAGGAGGCCGAGATTTCAAAGGTAAATCAACTGTTTTAGCAAAAGAATTGCTGATCAGAGAAGAAGGATTTCTAGAAAAAGCATGCCTTTGCAAAGGTAGATGTAATCATAAGAGAGTTTCATACTGGTGATCTTTAGCCTTCCCACCAGAAAGCAACATGATAAAATACACACACCGAAGCCTCACAATGCAGAAGAAATGGCCGACCACAAGAATTTTATAGCTTCTTCCGCTTGAGCACGAGATTGGCAGCCGAATATCAGCACCTTTCCTGAAGGATAAATGCACGCTGCTGGACCATTCCCCACTGCTTTGCTAGGAATACCCCGAAGGATTTCGAGGGATTCTTCAGTCTTGTTAGACATACTAAAGGAGCGTAAAGCGAGAAAGCTCTGCTCGTCAGATTCAGTATCTCCGCTCGAGGAGCCTCTACTGCACTCTTCACCCTCTCCAGCCCTAGAATCAATCTGAGTAAAGGAGAGAGAGGCATAGCTTGGAAGGGTGAGCTAAAGCTACTTTAAGTTAAGCAGATTAGGGGAGGTGTTAAATACTAGATCAAGCAACTAAAGTTAGTGAGTGAGCAGCACAAAAACGGGTCAGTTGAAGCATTCAACACTACAGTAGGCAACTCAAGTTAGTGAGTGAGCACAAATAGCGTTTGCTAGGAAACTAAGCTTATCTCGCAGTAGTGAAACGAAAGAAATTTGAAACAATGACTAGTACTTCACCAGGAAATGCTTTTAATCTCAGATACTCAACATCTTCACAGATTCTTCTTGACTCTAGTGTGTGTTACTCAACAAAATTTCTACTTTGATACCAGTATTTAGTGAGAAAAGGCGAAATTTTTTCATCAAATAAAAACCTAAAATTAACTCGAGCAATTTGGAAAAAATGAGAATCTATGAACTCATGCAAAAGACGAACAGCAACTCTCAGCTAGAAGATACATTTTAAGCATAAAATGCATTCAAATTCAACTCTAAAGAAACCTATCAAAGTGGCTTAGTCTTCGCAGTGAAAAAGCATGTATTGATAGACTAGAGATTCTTTCCATAAAAAAGTCAATTTCGGACAGAAAAGTTGGAATATTTTCACGATTTAGCACTGAAAAATTGCCTAAATTGAACTTAAACACAGCATATCTGCAACTGTCAAGAAGGAATTTCCTTTTCACGCACACATAAGCTACTAATGTCTGGTAGCTCAAGTTTTACTACCAATCAGCCTGATGTATTCGTGCACGCCTGCAAATGGCAGTGTGCGAGAGCTACGCAAAAACTCTGCGTAAAATTCAAGCAAAAAGGTTCGCATCTTCATAAAATAAACACAAAGCACTCGAACCAGCTCTTACTGTAAGTTCCAAAGTAGGGAAGATATAATGGCTATAGAAGAAACAGAAAAAAAAGTCTAATACCATGCTAATAAACTTGCAAAATCAGAAAAACCCCCCCAAAAAATGCGTAGAAATGAGCATTCCGGAATCATAAAATACTAAATTTCTCATCAGAGAAGCGTGTGTGTGTGTGTGCACCAAAAAACAGATAACAAATCCCAAGAAAAAGCCAAGTGAAATTCACACAAAAAGGTTCAGATTTTATGAAAGAAAACCTCCTTGACTGGGATCTTCACGTAGAGATTTCCCTTGAGTTCTATAGCTTTGTTCATAATGCTTGGATGTGCAGCTATCCTAAGTAAGGAAAATTTGGTGCCTTCCGAGACTAGTAAATGCAGCGTCACAACCAATTGATTAATCTTGAAGGTATCTTTCAAAAACGAGATGCTTGGTCTTGTAACATATTCCCAAGTAGAAGACTTGCTGTCTACCAGGGATGATGGGAGCATGTAATTCGATGAACCAGTGTGATTTTCGGTATGAAGACGCTGCTTCTGAATAGTCCCAGGAATATTTCCAAAAACAAATTGAGCATTACCCGGCTCTCTGTCTTGTTTTCCTTCACCTTTTTCATATAAGAGTTTGTGACTTAACTTTCCGAGCTCCAAGGTCCGGTCATTGCACTTACCAAGAGTACTGGATGACCCTGTCTTCTGCAAAAATCCGGTGCTTTTACGGGACTTTAGATTTAAAAGAGATGATGGTAGGTATTCCAAACGTAAAAACACAAGCAAAGCACTAGAAAAAGCCATCAAATAGGCTGAAGGAGACCTAAATAATAAAGATTTTGCCTGTACCAAGTCAAAAACTGCACTGAAAATATACACAAAAAATGGTGTGTATGTGTGAGTTTGTCACCCGTTACTACAAGACAGAAGCCACTGAGGAGCCCTCACCTCAAAAAAACTCGATACAGTCACAATAGAGCTAAAAAATGCTGTGCTTGAATCCTCTTGAAAAGGGGAAAAAATGACACATTCTATAGATCACAAGCAAGAAAAAGCTTACAATTGCATGCTTATCGTTTCTAGTTCTCCATAGAGTCCTGTATCTCAAGAAGTGAGCGACTCTCATCATATGCCTCTTGGCCTGAGTCTCAGAGATACCTCCCATTATGTGTAGCTTTCCAGAGCGATTCAGTACGGCAGTGCAGTGTGGTGCTTTCAGTGTCATAAAGATGGGAGACTTTTGGCCATGCAGCATTGGGGAGTACTCTGTCCTTGGGAGCGCTCTGGCAAAGGAGTACATGTCTTCTTGAGGCAGTTCGTAGGTTGAACATGTTTCTGATGAAGTGTATACATTTGTCTTTGCTAATATACTTGGAAGAGTCACTCCTGGACCTTCCTGGGAGAGATTTGGGGAAATCGCTAGAGAACTTTGAAAGGCATTTCTTGAGGCGCTTGGTGTACTTGGGGAGTAGAGAGTAACCGTTGCCCACAGATTGCTTATACGAGCAGTGGCGGGGACTTCGTTGTTGCAAGAAAGAACTCTTTGGAGGGAAAGTATCTGACCGTCTTCGGGATCGGTGATGGAGCGATTTTTTTGCATGCTTCAATGCGGCGCTCTGCCTTGATTGAAATGGCGTTATAAAGGGGGTTTTTAGTATGTTTTCCGTCTTCTGATGTCTTTAGTCCCATATGGTGTTGGGTATATATAGAGGTTGTTGTAGCCGCGGTTGTGTTGTGGTTTTCATATGTTTAGCTGTGGATATATATGGAGGCTGTTGTAGCGATGCCTTACTTCACCTCCTCCTCTATAAAGCTCTCAGTATACACTGATGGCTACAGCAATACTTTACCTGACCTCCGTTTAGCTGCGGATATATATAGAGGCTGCTATAGCGGCGGTTTTGTTGCGGTTTTCCTCTATGTAGTTGCGCATATATATAGACGTTGCTGTAGCTATACTTTACTTCACCTCCTCCTCTATGAAGCTCTCAATATACACATATAGCTAGAGCAATACTTTGCTTGACCTCCTCTCAGGTATTCAGTCCCTTTAGCTTCGGATTTTGGGATACCTCGTCTTACATAACGCCTCCACAACGTTGGGTAGATATACGCAATCGCTCTTCTACGTATCAACACGTATTAAAGTTGTGGTACCAAATCACTAGCAACAAATCCGATTGAACAGGAAGGTTGATGCATCACAAAAGCAAGTTTCGAGTGTAACACACAGACTAAACATCCAAACACAACCACACGATTAAATCAGCAGTATACTGAGCCCCAGCAAGGGTCCTTGCATTAAAGCGCGCAGTTACCATCAACTTTATCCCTAGAAAAGCAGTAGCAAAAACTCACGCATCTTTTGCTACTACGTTTTTTCTGCTGTTATGTTATTCTAAGAAAGTTATATTAAGTAACTCTCTATGAATATCTTGACTATAAGCTAACGCATTCTCGAGCTTTCATTCACAGATTACTGCGTCTTGAAGAAGTTTAAACGACATTAGAAGTGGAGAAGTCTTTATCAGTTGAAATTTTGCATTTCATCATGTTTTTGACTTCAAGAGTGAGGCGGTAGTAGTAGTAGTATTATTGCTAGTTATTGTTGCTGGTAGTATTATGTCATATCTACGAATCCTGATGCGTACCTGTGATGCTTATATCACCACAGCAAGTATAATTGCAGAAAAAAACCTCCAATAAAATCAAGACAGTGGTGGTACTTTGGGCGATACACTCGTGTGTATGATGATTCTGATTGTGTTATTTGGAGCGACTGTATTAGTCTGTACTTAGACTGGCTACTGATTGGAATGGTTTCCAGCAATGGAGACTGCGCTGGATGGAACGGTATTTGTGGTGCTAGTAGATGTATAAAAAGGGGGGAAGGAGAAGAAGTATAACAACGAGAAGAACAAGAAGAAGAGCAACAACAACAATTAGGACAAGAAGAAGCAGAACAACAAGAAGGGTAAGAAGAAGAAGAAGAACAACAACAAGGAGCACAAAGTAAGCTAACTTAGTCAATGCTAACTTGATGGTCTCTGTTTCTTAACATAGCAGTGCTGTAGGATTATTGAATCTGCATTAGCAGATTGTAAATTCACATACATTCACGGTAATTGCATGTTCACTGAGTCGGAGACGAGACGTTACATGTATTGAGCTTCTTGTGAACTTTGCTATTCCTCTTGCGGGTAAGAGGAAATTAGCGCGTTTGACTAGATTCTTCATGCGCTCTTCTTCCAAGGAATAAAACACAAATAAGCTTTTAATGAGATTGATGAACAAATTCATCGTATAAATTGCCGGAATTAGACTAGATATTCCTGCTTTCTAGGCGTTTTTACGACTCCATGGTCATTGATTGGTGCGATGAAAGACGCTAAGACATCAGGACCAATCGTATAAACCCTTTACATGATGTATAAATATCCTGAACTTTTTTATATTCCATCAGTTGCTAACAAGCCCTTTTTAATAGTAACTCAACTACCACGATTATGGAAGGGAACCACCTTCATTACATTAGCAAGGCCACAAAAAAGCCTCTGTCGGGTTTATTCCAGCATCAACCACCTCAAAAGTGGCTGCTACAGCTGCATGCGTAAGTTTCAAAGGACTCTAGAAGCACGTTCTACAGCTACTTTCATAAGCTCCATAAAAGTATCTAGAAGCACCTCCTCTAGCAACCCTCCCACACACCATAAAAACTTTTACAGGCACCTCCTCTCCCACACACCACAAAGACTTCTAAAAGCACCTCCCCTCCCACACACCAAGATTAGCTAGCATTTGGAATGTTATTTGTGCAGCTTTGAGCTTCAGTGGGTAAATGATGCTATCTAACGAGTAATGGCAACCAATGAAGAATACTCTACAGGCACCATGAAAGTTCTAGCTATTCATCCTAAAGCTATATGCCATGCACCTGCGAAATGCTATGGAGTCCTAGATTCAAAATCCTACCCTCTTCTTCTCCGCATCAGTAGCTCTTCAATGAGCAAAAACAGCTGCATTTTGCATGAAGTTACGACTATCCCACACTCTTTCGTTACCTCACCACTACAAATCTTGCTCTAACTTTGTGCATCTTCCTAAACCTCCAAGCTAACAATCAAGGTACACATAAAGACATGTGCTAATGCTTTCCCCGTTCATCAACAGCAAGATGTCTTGACCGCGAAAAAAGCAGTCTATACAGTGTATGGCATACCTCCATTCCGACATCATGGAAAAGATACGGAAAGCATCAGGTTTCAGCATCAACTATAGCGTTTTTGTGTGTCGAAGATTTCTCATTGATCAAACTTGCTAGCGTGTTACAAGATATGCCAGTTTCACACACTCGGAATTTAATCGAGGGTCTTTTGATGTTTGCGTTGTCGGAGAAGTAGCTGCTGCTTTCGGTACCGTCTTCAAAGTCGCTTAATACTCTGCAGCTTTTCATTGCGGTTGTAAGGAAACTTCTAAGTAGTGGCAATCAGCCTTGTTCTTCAAGATACTTCAAAAGTCTACACTATAGCCTTACGCAAACTTCTACGCAGTGGCAGTCAGCCTTGTTCTTGTTGAAGATACTTCAAAAATCTTAATTAAAGTGCATCATCATGATAGCCTCCATTATCGCAAATTTTTCGCCCCCACCACATACATTTGAAAACGATATCTAATCACGTGCAACACAAACTGAAAGGTGCGGAAAACACTGCTTCCTTTCTAATTGACCTTTCACACACACTCTACACCATTTCCAATAAGGTTATACCTCTGCATACTACAGCCCTTTCAAGTACTATTTCATGCTATTCCAGCATAGAAGCCGCGATATACACCAACGCTCTCGTAACTCACTCCACGAAGTATCTGCATGTCTCAAGCAGCATAACATCGGATCTTCACTACTCCGTTTGAAATTATCACCCTTTCCCTATCATATAATATCAACACACGCCAGCCGTGTGTAGTATATCAAAGATAACTTAGACAACCGAATAAACAATGGATTTATACATGAAAAGTTTAAATGCATAGGATTCTCAATGTCTTATCCTCAAAATGTGCCATAACAAAAGAAGAAGGAAAATGCACGTGTGAGAACGATGAAATTCGGTTTTACATCATACCCAAGAAGACGCACTCGTTTCAGAAAGATGATGAAATTTTTATATCACACACACACAACTCTTCCAACCTACAGCAACACCCTCCAGAGCAAACTCAGCGTATAAGCTTCAAATCAATTGCTGTAAGCCTCCAATTTCAAACGGCATTTGGCTAGTATTTAGGGGCAGCGACTGGTTATTCCACGTGGTGCTAATGGGAATTCCAAGGAGAAAAGCATCACTGCCACGCTAAAAAGCAGAATCAAAAGGATGATTTTCACTCCTTGTAAGGCGTAGCAATAAGCTAAGAATATTCATAATCTCCTCCAAACCTAGGTTCATCTCATCCATATCGTAGGAAAACTCACGTATTCTGTGGCTTAGTAAATGCTGGTGCAGCTCAAGCTGTTCGCGATGCTTATCATGCAAGAATGAGCTGGGGATATATCCATTTTGCAAGCCAAAGGGCTCAGAAGAAGGCTCACTTTCCGCACGAGGCACGGCTTCAGCTAAGCGATTAGCACTGGCTAGAACAGAAGCGTTTTAATCTTCTTTATCCTGCTTGAAAACATGCTCATTACTGCCACCTTCCTCCAAAGTTTCCTGAAAATCGGTTGCTTGATTTTTCCTCATTTTACTACACTCCAAGATGAGCTTATCTTTGTGTGCTATGCTGTGCGGATCACTGCATAACCCAAAATACGAATCAGCCCCCACAAACAGCCCTGAGCTCAGAGCATCCACGGCTTGCAGCTCTTTCACTGTTACGCAAGGTAGGGAATGTAGAAGAGAGAGAGACGATATCTCCTTCAAACCATGAAAATCTGAATGAGCGTTTTCCAATGGCATGCTAATCTTATCCCAACTCTCTTCACCTAGCCAATCAGGACTTTCCTTGCAGTTTGAGCAACAATCAGGGAGATTTGAAGATTCCCTTGAAGCTGAGCTGAGATATTCGGTTGAGCGAAGAGCTCTCGTCAGGGGATTTGAAGATTCCCTCAAATCAGCTCTGAGATTGCCAGCTGAGCGAAGAGCTCTCAAGTTCCGGATAAGCAGCGACGCTACTGCATTTCCGGAGAAACTACACTGGCAGCTACTGAATCTTCATCGGAAGCAGCCTTTGCAGAATCGTACATCAGACGAGAAATTTGTGATTTCTGATGGAAAACACCACAGCGGGCAAAACTGTTCGTATCTCTCTCACCATCACTTAGGCTAATCTCCATTTTACTTGAAGAGAAGCTTAGATCATCATTTTTCCACTCATTCCAAGCCATAGGAGCTGCGAAATTGCATATCAAACTAGACTGCATAGTTTTTCCGCCACTCGTGCTTCACAATCCTTCAATGGGGGGTAACATGAGTCGTGAGAAATCATCCTTCACACACTTTGTAGATCCCCAGTCTTGGAAGAGCTGCATAAAATTTGAAGCATCGCAACTGAAGTCAAGATTCTTGAAGAGATTGCTATGCTTTGAAAAACTCGCATCAGTTTCCTCAATGCCTTGTCTCCCAGCAGACGGCACACACCATAATGAATCGGATTGAAGAGCCTCAAAAGAAGTGCGAACTTAGCGTGGGGCTGCATCGAAAAATCAGTCTCATCCTTGTAAGCATGATGTGCTTGCCCTTTATCACCACCAGAGGGCGATGGCTGGTAAAATATGGGGGGAAAAAACACTCCCCCTAATAGGAGAAATAGCTGCCCCGAAAGCACTGCCAGAAAAGGTGTGACTGGTATTAAATGAATCCTCTTTGCCTTCCAAGCGCACACCATAACATCCAGCGGTTAAACTTGCATTACCATCTTCAGTACCGGCTAATTAGCCGCCATAAAAGCTGCTCATCGGCTGAATTTCACTGCTTGAAGGACGGAAAGTAGCTAATAGGATTAAACTACCTTCTTCGGTTATCTGTGAGAGAAACTGTTTACCCGCCTTAATATCAGGGAAATGCGAAGAGGGGATGTACCCCCATTTTCTTGACAGTAGAAGGCACCGTGTGTGTTCAGTTCACAAGCAGAACCAGCAGGATGTAATAGAGGCTGACTTTCAGCTTTATTTTGGTTACAATAATAATAAGAAGCAGCTCTTTCTTCCTTTTGGATAGAGGAGAGGAAGTATGGCGGCTGAGCTCTATCATTTCCATCAAAATTTTGTGAAGACTACGTCTTCAAAGAGCGAAGGAAACGATCATACACTGGAGCTGCCACAGAGCGACTAGTTACAGTCGCACCCTCTTCCCAGCCTCTTTATTCAGCAATTGGGGCTTGAACTCTCTGATGAAAGCACACACTCCCGTTTCTTACTAGCGATGGCAGAAAAATCTTGTCGGGGGGTAAACTCGGCCATTCTTCGCTAGGATAACTGGTTGAAGATGGAGATAAAGCAACCGACTTTGATTCTGGAGAGCTTGCATCGTTTTCAGGCTCAATATTAGTCCCACACACTGCTTTTACCGGAATAATAAACTCGTCACTGAAGGGACTAAACTCGGTTTCAGCTTCAGAATCCGGTGGTATGGCACTGGTAAAAAACAGCGGATCAAGTTTCTAACCGGAAGCTTGCTCAGAGGCATCGCACACACTAGAAAATACATTATTAGTCCTCATGGAAGGCGCAAAAAACGATGGAAATTGATCATTTCCAGCAACTCCCAGTAGAGAAAATCTTTGAGATGCTCATCAACTTGACCAGTGAGACGATCAGTAAGACCATCACCAATATGACCAGTAACTCGGTCAACACGACCAGCAATATGACCAGTGACATAGCCAGTGAAATCCTCACTGCTAGCACCAAAAACTTCATTTTCACGTTCGAGATGCCCATCAGAGGATTGAGAACAACCTCTCAAGCTGAATCCATCATGATACGAATATTTGAAGAAATAATCGACTTCTTGACAAAGCATCAGTTGCTGCTGAAACTGCTGTGATTCGCACATTTTCTCGCTTCCCTCATACTGTGAAAGGCTAGAGATAGTAGGAATAGCCAGATTTCAAGGAGTTTTAATACCTCCACTATTTGCTCTTGCAAACTAACCTTCCATAGACGATGCTCTATTACCATCCAAAGCCAGCTTGGCCAGATCTTCCTCTTCATCTATCGGGAGCCTTTGGTTTATGCTGCTTTCCCGTGGAAAGCAGAGAAAACTACTCATTTTCTCTCCTTCTGAAGCAATATCAGAATGAGGGGGCCTCTCATTCATCGTAGTTATTTCGTACACTAACCCATTCATCGTGATAACTCCGGTACGGTAGGAACGACTTCCTGCCTGCAATCATTGAAGATCAAACTTTCACAGGCATTGTCATCTCGAACTCCCGACACACAGTTCACGAGGGGAGGCGACTGTTCAAAAATAGAAGCTTCTTTCATCAATAGCTCTCCTGCAGTTGAAGACAGTGAAGATGCAGCTCCTTCAAAAGTTGCCGCAGCATCAACTGATTCCCACTCACTGGAAGAGGCATACATTGTAGTGTGAAAATGATCGTTCCCGAAGATATGTGTTGCCAATAAGGAGGAATCAGGGCTGGCTGTCAGAGGCAACTCCATTGGAGTTTCATCCTTTGGAAGGCCTGCCAAAGTCAAGCGAGAAACTAGCTGTGCTCCTTCGGGGTTTTCCGAAAGGCTGTTTTTCCTGTGAAAGCGATAGAACCACACATCTCTGTGAGTATTCCTGAAAAGGGGGAGGGATTGGATAGCGTGAAGCTTGTGTGTGAAGTAGCAGGCGTGTGTGTTTGTGAAGTTCCAGGCGTGTGTGTTTGTGAAGTTCCAGGCGTGTGTGTGTATGTGAAGTTCCAGGCGTGTGTGTGTATGTGAAGTTCCAGGCGTGTGTGTGTGTAGTACTAGGCGTGTGTGTTTGTGAAGTACCATGTGTGTGTGTGCGAATTTCCAGGTTGTGTGTTTGAAGTTTCAAGCGTATGCGTGAAGTTCCAGGCGTGTGTGTGTATGTGAAGTTCCAGGCGTGTGTGTATGTATATTCATGGAGCACGCCTGTATGTGTGGGTGTGTTTAGCGGCACCCATTAGCCTATAGATGAGTTGAAAAAGTATGTATTCTGAAGAGGAGAGGGGGATGCGAAGCAATTAGAGGTAAGTTGAAAAGGGCGTTTTGGCGGATGAAGTTGGTATAATGATATAGAGAAAAACTACGGAGTAGATCGATTGCACTTCATCCACAAGGTAAAGCGTGTGCGTATATTCTATCACTTTATGAAGCAAAACTACCGTCTTCATCAACAAGTCACAGTGTGCGCACGAATTTGCAAAAACACCTTTTAACTGAGGATATAAGAAATGAAGTTGAGGACATCAAACACACAAATTTAGATGATTCTTATCCTTCAGATATAAAAATATCAAATCACTTCTTCTAAAGCAGCTAAAGTGTTCGCACACACAGTTAAGCTGCAATTGGTGAGTCTGCTCGAATAAATCACGTTGAATATCAGAATAATGCACCAAATCAATGCTTTCTTAAAGAGAGAATACGCACACAGCGACGAAAGAAGCCATATGTATAGGCAAAACCAGAAGAAAACATATTCAAATTTTTCGGAAAGCAAGAACATACCGAAACTCCTATGCCCTCAAAATCAACAGCAAAGAGACAAGCTAATATCTGTCAAAGAATCAGCGAAATATCCTCATTAGACACTTCATTAATTAACACATCAAATTTACTCGGAGAATAAAGAAGAGGCCCATCTTGGGAAAGGAATACCACCAAGTACGAATCATGAAAAGCAAAGGAATCAGCAGAGAGCAACTTTTTATCATTTCCAACATCTTTTTCAGCTTCTTTCAGATGATAGTGCACACTTACGCTTCGGAAAAAACAGAGATTCTCTGGATTTCCCTCTATAAAAGCGATTCGAACAAAGTGCGAGAACATTTATCTACAATATATACTGCATAAAGCACTCAGGCATCACATATTACACACACACACGAAAGCCCACTTTTTCATGGTGAGTTCTTTCGATTTTTTTCTCAGTCTTGGTGTCACGAGGAGGGCAAGATCACCAGGCTTCCTACGCACACACAACTAGCTAGTCTCCTTCTGCTAGCAAAGAGATACATACAGAGCTGAATACGATCATCAGCAACACCTGCTTGCGACACAACCATCACAATTTCAATAAGGAAAACGTCCAGCACACCTTCTTAGTAGTAGCTTCAGCACTTCGCTTAATCTTAGGACATTAGATTTCCAATAACACAAGGCCAACACACATTGACGAAGGCTATTTCCACAGAAGAGAGGCAGCTAAGCAGTCCGATTCTTCATCTTAAAAAACACCAAAGCCAATTATATGACTGCATTGCAGAAAACAAGAATTTTAAAGTAAAATAACGTCTTCAAGAACAAGTTGAAATAGTACAGTGAAATCAGCAAAAGCCATGAATTAGCATCAACATCGATAAAAAAACTCACACACAACACTTTGATACGCTCAACACATTTCATAGAAAACAAATCAGCAAAGAAAAAGATACACTCAACATTGAAGCAGTGAGTGTACGTACACTGGAGGCAAAAGATACTTGCATCAAGTTATGCCTCACACAAAAATCTGCAGAAACCATGAAGTTCACGGAGCACCATAGCAATAGCCTAGCTCAACATTTCTGGCCAGAAATAGCTCAGCTCAACACATGTCATAGACAACACACAGCTAACACCCTACTACAACCAACCCCACACACACAAGAAAATCCACCCTCTCAAACCTTCTGATCTTCTGATTAGTGGGCTCTGAAGTAGCATAGACGCTCATAACCCCATTTCCAGAGTTCTTTAATACCAATACAATGCAAAAACCACTATTATTCGAGATATTTTCGTATTCTCAGACTCATAAACAATTCGT
Organism: Nephromyces sp. MM_2019; assembly: GCA_015657535.1. NCBI lineage: Eukaryota > Apicomplexa > Aconoidasida > Nephromycida > Nephromyces > Nephromyces sp. MM_2019. The sequence goes on along the minus strand of JADHZB010001298.1, from coordinate 34,691 downwards.
TCATCCTTTTCACACACACGGGATTTATCGCCTAGACTATCTTTGCGTGTGCTAGAACTATGAATGGTAGGAAGCGTCGGCATTCTTCCTCTTTTGCAGCTTGTTCGAGTGTGTGACCACCAACCCCACAACTCCTAAAACCTTCAGTAAAACTATTCGCCTCCCCCATGCGAATCTTATCGTACACTTGGAAATCTGGCGATGCCTCTCTCGTGTGTGTTTTGCTCGCTCTCTGCAACAGTTCCACCGTGAAGTTCATCATCAACTGCATCATTCATACTAAAAGCAGAAAATCCATGCATTTCCCCTCCATGTCGAGTAAAGCCACCATAATGCACACAAGCATAATCTCCAAAACCTTCAAAAATTCTACATTCTTTAGGCAAAAACCTCCTCCCATTGAGTGAAGAATCGCTAGTCATATTGAAAGCTTGCTTAACCAAATCTCTTCCAGCAGCGACAAGATTGCGAGAGGGAGTGAATTCTTGCACCACGAAAGAGGATGATTTTTAGACGTTTTTTTTCCAAGCATTTGCTTGCCATTTGAAGATGCTGGAAGAATACCATATTTTAGGCTTTTTTCCGTTCAAGAAGATGAAGGAACCATTCTGACGTCAGCACCTAGAGGTAGTAGTGTGTCCTGCCAACTAGGAGAGTAGCAGGAAGAGCTCTTTAGAAGCTCCAAACGGTGGGAGGCAGGTTGCTGCGAAGCTTGCATATTCTAACGCTATTGAGATTGCTGCTCCAATCTTATATATCTGGGGAAAAAGGGGACTTTCTATGGTGCGAAAATGTGCATATGGCCTTCGGAAAGAAACAGAGTTATCAGGGGGGGGTCTTCACATAATATATAACGAGTAAAAGATTACAAATGAGGAGAGCATCACGCACAGGTAGACGGAGACAGGTAGACACACGCACAGGGAGACAAACGTACAGGGAGGCACACACAGGGAGGCACATAAGCAAACATGCACAGGCAGACACACGCACAGGGAGACAGACCAACACACGCATACACAGACACAGGGAGATACAAAAACAAACACATACAGGCAGACACACCAACACACACACACAGGCAGAAATCGAGATGAGGAAGAGCCTTCGTGGAGGAGAGGAAAAGAAACAATAAAATGAGATTCTAGCTTGACTAACAAATCATAGAAAAAGGAGCATATAACAATCAGAGGAGGCAGGTAGATTGGGTGCTTGAGCAGCAGCCAACAGCTGCAGGAGCTTGAATAGCAAGCAATGCTCTAATGTTGATAGTAACTGAGCTAGTAAGCTGCTATAACAGCGATAAAGTTGCATAAGGTTTCAACTCATTTAGGCTATGAAATAAATTGAGAAAAGACTAAAAAAAGACAATGTTGGGGCTTCTTTGTTTCTATAAATACAAATAAAAGTATTTTCTTAACTTTAAAAGATTAGATGAAGATGGAAATGCAATTGCAGGGACTGATTATTCAACTTTTGTTATATATCCATCACATACAACTGAGTTGGCAAAAAGAAGGCTGAAATTTGGCTTCTACTAGCAGCACACGCAAATGCTGCTAGAGACAAGAGATGAAGCACAGTGCAGCTCTCTATCTTTTTATTAATCCCTTGGATATTGAGAGAAGTACCAGGAATACTATCAAGAAATTAAAAACTACGGTGTGTGCCAATACTTTTGAGCCCCATCAATTACGTAAGCAGCTCAAGACGACCCATCAATTCCTGCACACCCCCTCCTGCAGGTGGATCCAAGCTTAGTCCCTGTGAAAAGCGAAGAAAAGTATCAATTTTCGCCAAAAAATCAAAGCGTGAGCACATACACACATGCATAGTGTGTATAAAGTTTTCAAGTACGTACACAGGTGGATAATCCATGAGCATAGATGCACTCACGTCTATAAAGTTTCCAAGCACCCACACAGATTTATAGCCGAGCACCACATATACACGTATATAGGTATAAACCACATTCAAGTAAAAACATCTAAACACTAGTAATACAGGCAATCTACTATTAACAATTAAATCTTCATTGCTCGCTTTAGAGCAATAGAAGCAGTGAAGATGCTTCAAAAATTCTTAATTTCACAGAAAAATAAGGAAAAAAGGAGCTTCTCTTTGGAATATGCAATCGAATGCACAGAAAAAACTTCAACCTACGAAGATCAAGAAGATTCTCAAGAAAATCTAGAAGCTGCTGCCCTTGGAGATATTAGTCCTTTATATCTTACAAAAAAGTGCACTATCTTGTATATCAGGAAGATATTGCACATTTTTGTGCAAATGAGCTCATTAAAGCTGAGGAAAAGACAGCCATTTCTGCCGTCATTGAATATGTGTGTGCAGTACTCATACTCAGAGTCCAGCTTAAGTTTGGCAGGCTTGAAAAAGTACAAACAAAATTGCAAAACTCTGGGCTATAGTCGAACTTTAGTCAGCACAATGTAATACATGGTGATAAATCCACGAAAAGCTCAGCAACAATACTTCAATATTAGGCGTTTCTGCCTTCTAATGGCATTCTAGCTTATCATCTGAAACCGTGTGTGTGTGTGCCTGTGCTTTGTACAACTTTGATATTCACTAGAAAACTACCCAAGTCTCGTACATTTTGGCCACTAAACAACAACAAAACCGATATCATCGAATAAAGAGCCACAAAGTGCAGATTTCATTGCGTTTAAAAAGAGATGAACAAATTCATTTCTCATCATTGTAGAACATAGAGTATTGTGTAGATTTCCATGCGTCTAGTCAGAGACGAACAAATCCCTCCCCTCCCTCTTCATCATACACCATGTTACAAAAGTAATTTCCCCAAACCAACACCCCTTTCCAACCCCAATTTACACGCACTTCCAAAAAGTAGAAACATCTACCAGCATATCATGAATAAGCAAGAAATACTACTTCCTAAAACTCATTAAGTCAATACACAATCGGGCACCAAATCATTGCACATAACGTTGAGCTCCAAAGGAGACCAACCCGGAAATTAATCTCCTTACATATCAGGACAATATCCAAGCCTAAATCCTAGACAATTGCCACTCCACCTAACCAAAGGAACCTAAAGTTATGCAGTTAATCACAAAAACTACGAAAATACACCCACATACACCCGCACCCGCACACACACCCACACACACATACATTTCTACCAAAATTTTTCTCAACCTTACTGGCTTACATTGCTGAATATACCCCCGGTTAAGCCTCCCAAAGAAAGCTCCCGTGGGCTTCTTTCCGCGCCAAAAACAAATGCTCCTTTAAATACCCAGAAAAAACGCGCTAAGAGGGGAATTTTCCGCGGGTTTTTTTTCCATAAAGGTATTGGAAAGGTATAAAAAATAATACGAAAAGAATTATGACTGAAGAACAGACAGGAATAGCAAAGCCGGGAGGTAGTAAGTGAATACAAATATATTGTAAACTACCGAAAAACAGCAGCTCTCCGACTTTGCCAAGAGTGCACCCAATCGCGCCTATTGTGCCATTTAAAGTAAAGCCGTGGAAGCAGTACTCAGATATGTGCAACGCCCATGTGGTGCAGGAACCCGCCTCTCAAGTGTGTTGTGTGGAACAAGCTCCCCCCGCTGGCAACAGCCTCAATAAGCGGACCGTTGGTGAAAGCAGCAGCAGCGTCAAACGTAAATCTTACTCTCTCAAACTGGCCTATAGGGGGTAGCGGGTGGGGGAAGGTATTGGGAACTGAATTTGCAGATTTCCGTGTATGTGCTGGTTGCATTGGGAAAGGCATTAGAAGGCAAATTTGCGGAATACCTCATATTATATTGGTTGATACTCATGAAGTAGCCGTTCGTCTGGCACAAAATTTTCAGTAGCCGTAGGCGCATAACTGCTGACGCAGGAAGGGGCCCTCTTCAGCTTTTTACGTGCACTGTGTGCCCCAATCGCAAAGTACCTGTGACAGGAGTTACTCATTGAGATAACGACGAAGATGAAGTCTTGGGTGAGTAATGGTGCCCCAGGGTGGGTCGTGAAGTGGAGAAAATGGCTTTCAAAAGCTTCGTCCAGCGCGCAGTTGGATCATGCACGGAAGCGACAAGTTGCTCTAGTTGAGGGTGGCTTGTGAAAGGGTGAAGTTTTGCTTTCGCTGTGTCTCGGCAAATTCGGGCGTAGGGTTAATTAAGCTACGAGAATGAAGGCAGTTGGGTGAAAGGTGTTTGCGGGTGTTCAGATGATGAGGAAGGAGTAGCAAATGGATGTGCACCGATTGTGTGATTGAGGAGCAGTAGCAAATGTGTGTGCAGGGATTATATACTTGCCAGTGGAGTAGCACATGTGTGTGTAACTCTCATACGATCGCCACAAAGTACTAGCAAATGTGCGTACGGCCAGTATATGATGGAGACAAAGCAGTAACAAACGCACTCACCATCTGCAGCTATCATCATATGTTGGCCCCCCCGATACTGCCTGAAACCATTATTAGATCAGAAGCGAAACCAAAGTGATTTACACTGCAATGGAGGAGAATCTACCTTCTCAACAGCTAGCGACTCACTGTAGCCTGTGAAGAAAAATCTTTGGGGTTGATTGAAATACCATGACGCCTCCTCACATTGCTTTTGCAGCTCAGAAAATTACCCAAAGAACTTCGTATTGTAAGAAGAGAAATTCTTCCATGTTGTGTATTATTACCGGGCAATATACATATGAGCTAGAAAATGTATACATTGATGCTTGAGTCGCAATAGCTCCTTCTTGGCGAATATATATTAAAGAAACAAGCAGAATGATCGTGGAATACGTCATTACCATGAAATGCATATTTTTTCCGCTGTGGCTTTGGGGCTTTTCTGCTTCAGAAAATAAAAAATCTTCACTTTTCTCAGTTTTTCCCTTCATCTAAGAACCTCAGCATTGCAAAAATGTGGAGCCTAGGCAGCATTTGAAACTTAGCATTACTCTAGGTAAAGTTTGTTTTAAGGGTGAGAGGGAGACTTCTCTAAAGGGTTTCGCAGCTACTACAGGGGAAAATGGATGCATCTCCAAAGAAATGGCAAAAAATAAATTGTGGGGTAGTAATGTTTGCGGCTAGTAGGAAAAAGATTGCATTAGCTAAGAATATCTGTGTGTTTGTGTGTTTGTTTGTGTGTGTATTCAAGTTTGTGTTTGTGTGCGTCTTGGTGTGTCTTGGTGTGTGTGTGTCTGCGCGCGCCTGCCTATTTTTGTATATGTATATGTGTGTGTAGCTTTAGTTTTGTTAGGATGTTGCTTTTGTTTGTGTGATTGAGATGTATGCACACTAGTGTTTTGGGTGTATTTTTCATCCCAAACTATTCAAGGTTTCGGTCAAACTCATAACCAGCTCATAATTGCCACTAGTTTCTGGCAATAGAAATCATAAAGTATCATACTATTTGCGATTTAAATGTTAAAATTATTGAAGGAGAAGAAATTGCATATTTTATTATACATACTGGATTCCAGCTTTTTTATTATATGCAGTTTCTATTGATAATATTTGTTTCTTATTACTTCCTCTTGTCAAGAGGCTGAAATCACTCTTAGTAAATAGCTACCTGCAGTGTGAGTCTACATAAAAAACGTTAAAAACGCCAAATTTACCCCAAGAAATTTTTTATTACAAAATTCATTTGCGTAATACTTTACAAGACGTTTTATTAGAAAATCCGATATACTGCAAGAAAAGTAGTCGCCTCTAGAATACTAGTGAAATTTGAATCCTAGTGCTTGTGGGCCGGCTATCTAATTAAACGTAGCCCTCTCTGTTTTTTTGCCGTAGCAGCAAGCAGTCATTCGCTGAGCTTTAATGAGGATATTATTCACTGGTTTACGCTAGGTACCTCTTCTAGCTTGTACTCAGCTTAATATTCACTGGATTACATCAAATACCTCTTCTAGCTTCCTAAAAAAGCTATCAAAGTTATGCCTATGGTGGCGTAATGAGCGTAATTTATTCTTCAAAAATTCATCCTTTTTTATAGTTGCAGGATAGTAATTCCTTCTGTTTAAATCTGTGCCACGGGGAGTATAACACAAAGATTTTTAAAGCTGTCGAGTTGAGTATAAAAATCTAGAATTAATTTACATTAATAAACGACGATTTTCCTTCCGCGTACTGACTGTACGTACACCGCATAGCATTGCGTTTTGCTATAGAAACCCTTGAATTGCCATGATATCAGTGGCAATTTTATCAGGAAAAAACTTGAGAATAAGCAATTTAAACCGAATTTTTTCATGTTTATATTCAAAAAAGGGAATCTTTTCTGTAGTAAAAATAAATTTAATGTAATTACTTGCAAAACTACTAAAAAATGTTCCAGTTTCAGACGATTTTGAGTTGAAAAATTTTATAAATGTAAATTTTAGTGAGCGGCAGTTCTGTTGAACTGTTTATATTCGACATCATGAGGTATTTGCTGCAGGAGAAAAAAGGTAGAGACTCGATGATTTTATAGAGAGAGCGGCCTTTTATTTTGACTTGTGTTGATGCCCTAAAAACATCAGTCTGGTTAATCCAAAAGCTCCCTCTTCAAAAGTTTCTCGTATAATTGCGCTCTGCGTGCGCTGTGCTTTTTCAGGGCTTTCGAATGTTGATGCTCTAGGCGCTACGAATAACTTATGGCGTATGCCCACACGAAGTCTTGTGTTTTGTGTGATGTGTGTTGGGTGTCCCTGTGTGCGTGTTGGGTGTGTGTGCCTGTTGGGTCTCCGTGTAGGTGTGCGTCTGTATGTGCACCTGTCTGTGTGTATATCTGCCTGTGTATTTGTGTGTGTGTGTGTGCCCGTGTGTGTGTGTGTGTGTGTGTGCCCGTGTGTGTGTGTGTGTGTGTGTGTGCCCGTGTGTGTGTGTGTGTGTGCCCGTGTGTGTGTGTGTGCCCGTGTGTGTGTGTGTGCCCGTGTGTGTGTGTGTGCCCGTGTGTGTGTGTGTGCCCGTGTGTGTGTGTGTGTGCGCCCGTGTGTGTGTCTGTGTGTGTCTGTGTGTGTGTGTGTGCCCGTGTGTGTGTGTGTGTGTGTGTAATGTGTAACGTGTGTCTGTGTCTATGCGTGTACATAACTTATGCGTGTGTTGCATCGTTAGTCGTATGCCCACACAGTGTTCTAGTGTGTGCGTATGTGTTGTATCAGCAGTAGGAGCGGAACATCAGCTCATTGCTTGCATTTTTGCAGTACTTACCTTTTTCACTCGCTGAAGAAAAAAAGAGCGAAATCTAGCGCTAATGCACACGCAAGGCTATACAGGTAATCAAATTATGGAGTAGGTATAATTATACAGAGTAAACAACGCAACATAACATGATTTGCAATGTAAAGGCAGCTTATTTCTTCTCGTGCTATGCTTACTATTCTTTTTATGCTATCAGGAGTCAATTATCCTGTGAGATTGGCTGATAGAAAGAACGCGGTAACATGCCTGCAACAGGTGAAAAAAAGGTCGTATCAATGAATCGTCACTGTGCCGGAATTCATCCAAACAATGCATGAAATGTAGCCTTCGCTTTCCTCTAAAGATAATAAAGAATGTCAAATGGAGAACGCGTGTCATATAGAAAACATCCTTGCCTCTCTGTACGTAATAAACTCAATGCGGGCGCTAAAAGTCGTTCAAAAAACTCGAGAAGAAGCAGTCCTTATTTGTAGTTTTGACAAATACTGAGATGAAGCATTGAGTGTATGTACACCCATGGCGTTGGGTTTTGGGTAACTGCTTTAGAGGAGGCGCGCTTTATGATTCTTTTCGGAATGCAGTTGCAGCCCTGCAGCTAGAGATGATTTGAAGCTTTAAAGCTACCCTATAATATATTGTCTGTTTTCTCGTCGTTTTTACTTCTTTACGTCAATTTTGTGTGTATACTTCTCTGTGAAGCCTCCAAGTTCAGCGGGGATACGTGTTTGCCGTTAAGGTAAAACTACAGCAACTAGTACTTCGAGGCTATCAGTATAATTTAGCTTCGTTGTTGCTTTAGGTTTATTTTTTGGAAAAAGTTTGTAGTTTTTGCGGATAAAAATGTATGAAAAGGTGTGGTTTAGATGGGCTGAGACTGATTTTTTAGCCTTCTCTGGACTCTCTGTGACTTTGACTCGAATAGTGAGTAGGAAAAGACACTCGAGCTTAGTGTGATAGCTTGATGTGACAAAGCAACTTTTATAGTATTTGCTGTGTGCCAACATTTTATAACAAGTCTACTTGTCTTGCTGTCAGGCGCAGCGGCTAACTAAAGAAAGTTTCATCGATTTGCCGCTGTTACTTGAGCTGGTGTGCTCATCATGCGGATCTCTACCTCTGCATCGGAGCGCCTGGCCATGGCTTCCTTCCAGCACACTTGTTTACGGGTTATCCGTACTGGTTTGATTTGCACTTGTTGCTTGGTATACATTACTCTCGGAATATCTACTTTGGCGTTTGCGTTTCATGGGCAACAAATGTCGGACCATGTTGAAGAAGCGGTGGATTATGGAGGTAACTGAAAGGGTTGCAATTTTTTCAAACATAGCCTTCAACTGTTTTTATTTGCTCGTTTTCCTCTTGTTCGCTCCTTGAGGAAAAGATATGTTTATATTTATGGTTTATTGCTGCTTCAAATAAGCAAATGTATATATCCTTTGCTTAGCCACACATATATTCCTCCAAGACTTTTCCTTTTGCATGTGATTTCTCATGCCACCTCTCTAGCGATGCTTAGCCTAGCATCCCCCCCTTTCTTCAGATAACTCCCGATAATCTCAATTTTCATGTCTATTTTTATACCCAATTCATTCTAACGATTCACCAGCCTTTTCAAGTGGGACTGAAGGCACCCTTTTACCTAAATCTGCTCTAAGCGAATTTGAGGCATCTTTCCCTTCATCCTTGCTCTCCTTATCGCAAGAAAGGACTAGGACAGAATTGCAGACGCTGAAAAAACGCCGGCTTTTTGAGGGCTCAGAGAATCCACAGGATGGAGTGAAATTCGCCCCCCCCCCTAATGCTGAAGCAAAGCAAAATAACGCTGCCATGCCAGCCCATAATCACCCAATTGATCCTCTACTTCATCACAATAATCATCAAATATCGCAGGATATTGCATTCGATCGTGTTATCACTGATAATAGCCCTCTCAGCTTAGCAGCTTCTAACGAATCTGGGGATACCAAACCCTACAAGCTGATGATGTATCGACACTCCTTCACTTCTCCTTTGAGTTACGATGCTTATCAAGAAGTATGGGATTGGGATATAAATGGGGCAGCAGTTCCCACAAAAACTAACCTTATCCTTGTTCCTGCAATAGCTGGCTTGACTGGCTCCCTATGGCATAACTATCCTCTGAAAACCACAAATTTTGAGATTTTCTTTAGTTTCTTCGTTGGGAGGATAGGAAGGGCGGGTAACCAGCCAGTAGGAGTAACTAGCCTTCCTGAAGGGTTTGTTTTCTGGCTTTCTCTTGAAAGTGGGAGTGAATCACAGGCTTTGCTACGTCAGGTAGTTTAAGTATAGAAGCTGGGAGGCGTAACTACTTTGTACTTGTGTGTGCCAGGATTTTTTGAAGACCTCATGATTGTGTTTAATGCGTGGTAGATGTGTGTGAATGTCTATATCCTGCATATAGCTGTTTTGGAGTTCCCTGTGTGTTTTTTTTCTGAGGAATTGAAGGTATCAGATTGTAATATGCAGCCCCTAGTATTTTCAAGGCAGAAGCAGCAAACCTGTATGGTAGATAGGTGGTTTCATAGCTCTATGGGAATTCAAGACAGCCTATTACAGCATCACTTTATACGTATCTGCTTATGAATTCAGTGAAGCTTACTTGAGTGCATGTATCTGGAATTTTTTGCTAGTTTGCCGAAATTTCACTGGTTTACCGGTAATCATCCATTTGAGGTTCTACGAAGCTCTTTTATTGATTTTTTGTGGTGATGCACACACGCTTTCTTCTCCCTGTCAACATATTGTTGTAGTAAGTTTGTGCTCTGAGGAAGCATATCAGTGCGTGTGTGTTTATGGGATTAATTTTTGCTAATTGAATCTTCTGAGGGTGAAGGTACCAGTCTGTATGTGTGCGCAGTTTTTACTAATCGCTGTAGATATTTCAAGATCCCCACCACTTTCAGGCAGAAAAGCAAGACACGAATGCTCCTGGGCAATTCCTCGGATATAAGACCAATCCTAATGCATTAGGTATATACTTTCTGACTCACGACAAGGATGGGAAATACAACCCTTCAATCACTGCGATTTATAATGATGGCTCAAGGCATATTAGCAGAGTAGAGGACGTCATTGGACCAAGTACCACTTACTACAACTTCTACTCTACTACTCCCACTCAGGTAGCAGGCATCGTAATTTTTTGTTCCTCGTGTGTATGTGTTCCAAATTAATAGAGATTTGATCAGCTATTTGCCCCTAGTTTGTGTTGATGCTATTTAAGTGTGTGCAAACGTGGGTGATTTCAAATAGCTACGCAAAATTTTATCGAGGTGAAGAGTTTACTCGCAGATGAATGATAAAAGAAATTTTTTTTGCTTCTTTATCAGCTTTTATAGCTGCCATCTTCTTATTTAATACTTGATGTTTTCTTGTTAGCGTCAAGGAGCCTTATTGTGTGTGTGCTTTGATCTCAATGAGCGTCATTGGGTAGTATAGCTTTGATCTCAATCAGCGTCATTGTGTGTGTGCTTTGATCTCAATGAGC
>JADHZB010001298.1:0-21415 GCA_015657535.1 Nephromyces sp. MM_2019 | reverse complement strand
TCGCCACCTAACGCACCCTTCCTTTCAAGCTTTTTTGCAGTCTCGTTCTAACTCCTCATATCTTGAGCGTCTTGACGCATCTTCTGTTTCATTGTCTACCTTCCTTTTCTTATCTCTGTGTGCAGAGAAGGGCAGATACTGAGGACATCAAGGTCCGTACTAGCGAGGCTGCAGCATTTGGAAAACGATGTAACGGAGCTGCGTCGAGGAGTTAGTGTGCTTGCAGGATCAAAGTCTTCTGAAGCCTTTGACGTCGTTAGTGGGCAGATTTCGGGTCTGAGAGCTCTGCTGCACAATCAAGCTGAGAAGCATTTTAACAGCGTAAGCCAGCTAGAAGAGAAGATTAAGGACGATCTTCAAGCGGGTAAGCAATATGACTGAAATAGTTATAATTTTTCTATCTTTATGTGCTTGTTATGCAAAGAGCTTCTTAGTTTGCCATTTTACTTAAACCTAAAGGCTACATACAATTTATTTTTGGCTGTTTTACTGCCTACAGGATTGGTAGAAGCAGCAATGCTTGCTCTCGCAATCTTTAATTTTTTTGCGTGTTTTTTGTGCCGATGTTTATTCTATTCCTGCCAACTGTAGACTTTATGTTCTTTTGTCTGCTCAATATAACAAGTTTGGAACCATAAGAGCCTTTTTTTTGGCCAGTGTGGTATTCTCATGTTTTACTAGTGTGCTACAAACAGAATACTACTAGATGCCCTTTTTTGAAGTGTTTGATGATATTTTTTTCACGATCCATTTTATGATTAGCTGCATGTTAGTCTTCTTCAGTTCGTGTGTACGTTTTGTGTGTATTTTAGAGTCTACTGTAAGGCCTCAATGTGAATCAATTTTGTAATTTTTTCCCTTGTAATTTCGCGATTTTTATAGTACCTGCGTTTCGTGTATCATTTGTAGCTTTACAATAAATGAAGTATCTTTCCGGTAGTATATGCTGCGTGTGCATGTATTATATTGTATGAGCCAAATTTTTGCTCTAGTTAACGCTTCAAACTAATGATCTAGCTTTGGCATGATCACTTAAACTATGTGTTATTTATCCCTTACAGACCTTACAAAGCAACACCTGTCGGTCCTCTCGGATCAGGAACAGTTTATTAAAGGCGCCATTGCTAATCGCGATGTTACAACTACTGTACTAATGATTATCATTTGTTTTTCTATAGCACTCTTTGCCCTTTTTGTCGGAAAGCGATTCAGAGATATGGAAAAGTCCCATTACTTGTAGATTCTGTTCCGTATTTCTTGTTTTTATGGAGGGCAGAAGATGAAGATAGCGAGTGCTCAGTTGCCGCAATGTGTAGGAAATACCTATTGACGTTTGTTACTCATTTATAGGTTTTAGGTGATATGATTTAGTGTGAGCCACTTTAGGACCTCTATATATGCAAATTTTGAATTTACAAAGGATGGGAAACCTTTTTGAGCTTTATAAGCTTGAAATGTAATAAATATAAAGGGTTTTACCTTTTGGAGTTCTAAAAGTTCTTTTGTTGCTATTTGATTTAATACTTCCATGAGCTAACTTAGTTCAATATATGAGGACCATGATCAATCTACTCAACAGAATACTGATGAAGAGCCTGAATTTGCCGGTTATGCCGAAAATATTTTTAAGCCCTCTGGTTGCACTAATGTATATCAGCTGGCCCTTGTATATTTTCACCTAGTAGTTTTCTTTTATGCTATTGGGAGCATGATGATGACTTTCTTATGCCAAGCGCCAACTTGAAGATTTGAGCTATCAGAGTTCTGCGTATGTTCAAAGCGATGGAATACATATGTAGTGTTCATTAGCTTTCATCATAGACCATTACAACCAACAAGTACTGCTTCGGGTATTCTTTGCTTTTTTCTTGCATTGTGCTTATGTTCTTCAAATGTTCTTCAAACTTTTGAAGTTGCGATTACGCGGTTTCCTCGTTATTTGCTTAGATTTATCTCGGTAAACCTTATTGGAGCATATTGAATATAGTTGAGAAGACGAATTGGTCAGACATAACTAGATTTAATTAAGTAATATTGGTTTTATTAGCTGGATGTCGCGACCCTTTATTATTTTTATGGTAAAGACACTGTGATACCGCACAGATATCGAGGCGTGAAGCTGCGCGTATTCTGTGTGGATGCCATTGCATCGGGAAGGGTGACATTATTACTCTCAAAGATAGATTATTTGTAGCTTCCATATGCTTTGAAATACCACAACGGCAGTGACGAGTTAGGTTTTTTTTTCAGCGCTTTCACTTTAGTCTTTGGAAACCGCTTTTGGGGGCTGAGTGCTGTTTGAAACTATTGAACTTTAGTGCGGATACACTGTATGAAGATAAAATGAATTTTTTATATTTTATGAGATATCCCAGCTTAGCGCCACACTGGAATGCACTGATTTCTGCAGCGACACTGCAGCAAAATTCAATGATGAACTTTACATAGCTTTAGCTGTGCAGCAGCCAGGACAGGACTATAATTTTGTTTTTTATTTGTAAGCAGTTCAAATAGCTACAAGTACCTTTGCAATCTACGACGTTTCCTATTCTTACTGTAGGTGGGTCTTTTGTTTTCGCTCAATTATTGCAAATACTGAAATATCACAATTGAGTATCGGGTGGCACTGTTGTATGAGACAAGATTGAGTGAATTTTACTAGAGTAGTACTATTCCCGGTGGTGAAAAGTGACTTGCAGCGATGAAACCCGAAGCATACCCTTCACACAAAGCTTGACAATGTTTTTCTTTATCCTAGTAATTATACTTAAATGGTATTTAGATGCTACAGTTCTTTCATATCGGCACAGCTTTAAGCGCACGATAAGTGAGAAAAACTTACCAAAGGTCAAGTCCTTGTCGAGCTCTGATCTCCTGGAGTACGGGTGTGATGCCGGTGTTGTGTGGTCCTGCTTTCGAATGAGATACTATGGTATTGCTTTGTTCATGAATCGTGTTTGATACCAAGGCCTAGATATTTAAAACAGTGAATAACTCTTGTATACTACTGAAGACAGCGGTTTCCTCTAAGGTTCTCTTTGCTAATTCTCGCGCTTCCAATTGCGTGCTACCAGTAGCATTTACCTTGCTGCTGGAAAGTGTTTGTTTGCGCTGTGTTTTCCACACCTTGTGGTTGTGACCTGTGGATTTTGGACCCCTGGCTGTACTATGCTCTAGCGGGAGTTAGGCAGGTCTTTGATACGTGCAAAGTCTATCAACGTCTTGCCTAAATTACCGGTATATCCAGGAAGATTAGTATCATGTAATAATGATATAGAAATAATTTTATGCTTATTTCCTATAATATCAATTGTTTCGTCATTATAAATGCCTAACCAGTCGTAGTAGCGTGTAGAATGTGGTAGAGCCTAGAAAGGTGGGTGTCCACGATCTGAGAGTGCTCAGTCTAGCATGAAATACCCTTCAGGGTGCCAAGGAATATCCTTGCAGCGAAGTTTGTGCTAAATTGGCGCTAATCATTAAAACACTGGAATTTTTCTTGCCTATTATTCAATGCTATTGGTATTCGCAAGCTTCAATTTATCCATAAAGTTAACATTGGGTTCAACTTTGATAAATAGAAGTTAGGTAATTATGTTCCTCAAAGGTTAGACAATAGATGCATACTCTTTCAATGATAATATCGCAGAAGGTATTTTAGTGGCGCAGGCTATTCACTCCTAGAAAGGATTAGCAACAATGAATTCGGTGGGAATGGAGCTATTTTAGCTTCTTTGCAGAGAGTGGCCTACGATGACCCAGTTTTTCAATTGTAAGATGCGTATATCAATTTTTAAGGTTCGTGTAAAAAAGTGAATACCAGAAAAATCCTCTTGAAAAACATTGTTTTCGCTATTTTTCGTACTAGCTTATATGTAGACGTTTTTGAAGCAACTTTAGCGATTTTAAAATTGGGTATTAAATGTCCGAAGTAATTGCAGAGCTTTTTTTTTGTGCATAATTTTACTTCCTTGGATAATTTCCCAGTGCCCTGCTTGCTTCGTTCCTCAATTACTTGGTAATAAGCATACATAAGTTCTGACCTTAAAACTAGAAGCTGCATGTACCGATAGCTTTGCCTTGCTTTCAGTGAAATTTCAGGAATAAGTTTAGTAACGCTTGCAATTGAGAAAGCGCGTTAGCTCTCCGCGATGTTTGTAAGTAATTTGAAGCGGAATCTAGATGTAATTGCTAAAGACTTATAGAGTCGGCCTTGAAAATTTAACAGGGAAGTCATATTTCTTGAGCACCTAGCTCGATGTGAATTTTTCTGAGTACATCGCTAGTAACAAGTAATCTCGGAATAGGATAGAAGCCAGTTTGCCTTGTCGCCTGTGTTCGCTCGGAGTGGGCAAGATCGTGAGGCTGGAGCGAATTTAACTTACCCAAACTACGTTTGTTAAACTTTAAGAAATTTCAGAAACTTTGTACCTCTATTGGATCCTTGAAGTGGAAATTTTCTTATTTTAAAGATTTCAGTGTTTAAAGTGCCCCGTTATATCAACGGATACATAGTAAACATGCAGAATAAGAGAATAATTTCCGTCATGGAGTGGACTCAGCCATTTGCTAAGAGTCATGCTGCTGAATACCATTGTCTCTGCCGGGCTAAGAGCATATTTTCCAACTAATTACAATGATATGTTACATCGTTTTGTAGAAGTTTGATTAATAGGTTATACTTTATGTGGGTTTTGGTACCTCTCTACACATCAAGTTAGCATACAGGGTGATAACTGAGCGGTTGCTAACGAAAAATTTTGCGACATAACGGCACCATTTCAGCTTTAGCGTACGACACTAAGAACCTCCGATTTACTTCCCGAGAATACCCTTAAGAAAGCCTTTCAAATAGATTTTACATAAAAGCGAACATGGTTGCTCATTACACTATTAGCACTGCTATAGGCTTTCAAAACATCAAGACACGATATTTCTGCCTGAAAATCTGAAGTCATTTTTTGATAAACAGTACCATCCAAAGAGTCCCTGCAATCGTGAGCAGTTATCTAATTTCAGATAATAAGATTACCAGTAAAGCACTGAGCCCAAACACCCGTCAAAAGCGGCATATAGTGTCCAATGTTGCTATCATCGCCAACTTTCATGGTTTTCTCATTGAAGAAGTATAGTTTTCCATAGCTCATATTTAACATAAAAGAATGTTTTCACTCGTGCATTAATAAAATATCCGGTAACCTAAAAAGCGCCAAAGATGACTATGAAATTATTAGTGGCGATACTTATACTTCTTACTGCAAGGTTGTAGATTTAATCTCAACTCAGCCACTACATCGCCACAATCATAGTGGTATCATCACATTACCCCGATTACACATGAAAGGTTGGCACGAGCAAGTTTCTCAAGAGAGTGGAAAGTAGAACTATCCTAGGTTAAACCAGAGCACCCAATGTAACGACTTTGAGCGCATCTACATCGAAGCTTTGAGCTGGATGTGGCTGGAGAGCTGTTGCGCGCTACACTTATGCGCGTCCGGTCCTTGGCGTATTCCTTTGGCTGTTCATGGCGTACGCTGCTTACTTCCCTCTTTTACGGCTAATCTTCATCTTTCACTCCAAAGGCGTTCACACGGCACCCAGGTTCCTTACGAGGGCATATGTGGTGATATGATGCCATAATTAAGTTAGCATACCAGGATATAGTATATTAGACATTTCTGTACATGCTTACCAGCAATAATTTCATCCCATGGTACCTAATAGTTTACTTATATACATCATGCTTTGATGCGATACCTCCCCGATGATTACCCAATGAAACTTTATTGCACCAGACTAAAACTGCCTATGGAGATATCTCAGTCTACTCTTCATGTTCCTTATTTTCTTTTCTTAATGTGCTAGTTTATTACTCGTTCAACTTAAAATGAATCAGGCTTCTTATCTGTGATTGTAAGCGCGTCCTTTTGCTGCTTGTTTGAAGCCCCCTTCAAGTGTATCTCATCAGACAACGCTGGCATCCTCAGCCTGATTGCGATTTTTGAGGGTAGTGCTACATGCTCGCTTTTCGGTCTATCTCTGCGTAGCTTGTAGTTTTAGTCCAGGTTCCGCCCATGCTGTCGTGTGGAAAGCATTTCATTTATAATACTAAGAAGCCAAGGTTGAAGAGGCTTCCCTCGTGTCACCTTCATGAGCCAGAAAATGCTTATGTGGCATTCATTGCAATTCTCTGATATTCGTTGTATTTTGTAGGTGTTTTTATTATCTCTGTTCGGCCAGTACCTTTTGTACTCATCGTGCTGCGTCTCATGGTGGCCAAATTTTGATGTTGGCAATCAACGCGATTTTTCATCGGCCATAAGAGTCTTATACCTATAAAAAGTTTATTTGAGGAATTAGCTAAACGGCTGCAATTTGTGGTACGCGTGACATTGACACCCTGAGGTTTATGGTCATAGTTGCTCTTTTTGTGGGTACAACTTAGTAATCTCTCGTATAGTTTCGTGCTTCAAGTTCATTGCTTTTTTGTTGTTTTCAAGAGTATTCAAAAGCTTTCTTTTCTAGTCACAAGATGATGCAAGAATAAAATTTGTACTACTTATTCCTATTATTGATTTCTCTTAATCTAGAAATAACTCTTTGAAGCTCTTTGATGTGAGTGTATCAGCGTGCTAGCTATATGTGTAATATGGCTTCTATCAGGTATTTATCCAGTAAATGAGGGCTCTCTGGTTGTTATGACTCGATTGTCCTCTCTGCGCTACTTTGCTTTGCGCTGGCTATACGATAGAATTTGGTTTTTTTGCTAAAAAAACAACCGCCAGGCCAGAATGAAACTATTAGAAAATGTTTATTTGATTTTTCCTACTTTGCCTAATACAATTTTTAGTTTAGAAAATTTTGTTCCCAGGGATGCATTGTTTTCTTAATATCTGCAGTAGTTGCCATTGATTTGCCAATGACATGAGGAATAGTTTGATACAGGCTTAAGCACTTTATTTTGTTCTATGGTTATTTTTTTTGCTTTTGCGGACTTTACTTTTTGCTGACACGGCCATGATTGAAAGTCTCCTGATGCCGAATGTCTCTGCCATTTGTTTCTTAAAGTTCTATATAGCGAGATATTTATACTTACCATGGGGTAAGTCTAGCTCCACTATTGTGGCGAGAAAACTTCATTCATTTCTATGAAATGACGAATTTTTTTTACTCACTGTTGCTAACCACTGCTTCTACTATTTGACTTGTGTGTGAGATAGTATCATTGTGAGCATCCAAACTCTTAAGGCTTATAAAGAGGCATACATGTTTTAGGATTTTTGAAATTCTGACGCAATGCAGGTTTTGAGTGCTGCTTTATAAGCCGCCTCTACCTGATGAAGCATATCACTAGAAGGAAGCAAAAGATTGAAATTTTTTTCTCTAATGCTGCTTCAGAATTTTCTATTTGATATTTCGCTGCAACATAGTATTTTTTCGTGCAAAAATAATAGAGCAAGAGTGTGGAAATGCCACAGACATGGTATAATTTAATATATCACCGGTGGAACGTTCGAATCCTGTGGTAGAAATATTTTGCTCCTTAGACGCAAGATATATATGTTTAAATCAGGAGTTTTTTGTTACAAGCTGCTTACGCTATTCCTAGCAAGGTTATTTTATCGCATGTATTTTTTGATGTCATGTTATTCTTGAAAAAGGATAGCTTTGAATGAATGAGTAACTTTCCACTGTGTTGTTGCGGTTTGCGGCTATTTCGCATCTTTCTCAGTAAGAAACAGAAACGATAATACATCCTTGGAAGGTTGCTCAGATACTGTGATGAATATCTACGCGCTGAATCCAACTTTCCATATTCTCATGCGTGCAGCCAGTATCATGATACGGTCTTTCCTTTCACTTCTCAAGTAGTCGCTTTTGTGTCTCAAAAAAAAAGCACTCGTTTTTTTCAGCTGTCCTTCCCCATTATACTTTAAGATCCTTTGTAAAGAATGGAGCGTGCTCAATTCGCTTATGTCAGTCCAGTTACTCAGGACAGTGAAGATTTCTTGCTATCAGTTTTGATCCCCCTGGGTGGAGAAGTTTATAAGTTACGAACAAAAGAGTAAGCTCCAATTTTTTCGCGAGGAGCTTGCTATGAGCTCACAGTGGTTATCATGAAAAATTGGTCACATGTGATGATTTCATTAGACGTTTTTCTGTGATAAGGATCTTTGTTTGGAGATATCAAGAGGGGTAGAGATAAAGATATTAAAAACTGCAGTTTTCAATGTAATAGGTAAATCTAAAAAAACATCCAAGTACCATGTTGAAGCTGCACTGCAATGAAGATAAACACTTGTGTGATATCATGCTCGCTGCAGGCTTAATTAACAGCTAATTCATCACATTTTCGTTTGCTGGATTGCATTTAGTAATTGATTCCTCTCCTTTGGGCTTTGAGTCAGATCTCTTTTTTTTTGACGGAGCAGCTTTAAGAGTACAGCATTTTCCTAGCGTAGTTAGGGATATCTCAGTTTGACCTAGTTTTAATATGCCATGGGCATGTTTAGTCCGATTTATTTGATGTTTTGTTATGCACTTGATGAAGGAATCCTGAAGATACCTTTTTTTTTCGGAGTTAACGTCGGTTGTTTGAAGTTTTTTAAGTAAAGAAATGGGCGTTTTGTTGCTTGAAATTACTTAGATTGTACTGGAGTGTGCAATAACTATATTATTTATGGGGAGCCAATGCTGATTTTTGTTTTTGCTTCCTCGTTAGAAATATCAAAGCATTGCCGTACAATACATCTGCTTGGCGAAGTTTTTATTGCGAAATAATGGGGCCATTGGCTAGTTGAAAAAATATTGAATAAATGGGCAGGTTCTGCGTATGCTGTTTCTAAGAAAGTATATAGAGTGTACGGCACTCTGTTCTTTTGTAGCACATACACAAACACACATACACACGTTACACACGTTAAACGGACAGGAACACACACACGCGCTCACACACACACGGTTTTTCTCTCCTAGTTGAGAGACGAATCAGATTGTTGTTTTTTTGCATATACAGTTAATCGATTTGCCTTAATACTATGATATCATGGAGTTGTATTAGGCGTGCTGCTCCTCGCATCTTTGAGATTTAGTGAAAAAATTATTCCTAATAGTCAACATGATTATTGATTTAATTCTGATGCTATAAATTCAACAGGGAAAGGGCAATTGTAAAGTTTGATAGATCTAGTGATTTAGATGCTCTTCATAAGATTGGATATTCTGTGAAGCTCATTGAGGACCGAAATGAGGTCATGAATTTGGTTGAGAAGACTGATCGGTAAGTAACTAAAAGTAGTTTCAACTCAAATTTCGGTATATTTAGAATCTTTGACTTCGAATTGACAAGTTTGAACTTGACCGTGTCACCAGCGTGATTTGTTTCGCCTACTGTGATATTACCTGAATTAACGCTGGCATATACTATCACTTGGATGAGAAAAAGCTTGTGTGTGAGATGGAAGTTATTAGCAGACTCATCTTCTTTGTCTTTATTGTTTCTTCATGGGCTTTAGGATCATTATTTGCTAGCATTAAAGGGGGGGTGAAGAAGCTTTTTGAACATCTAGCACTGCACTTTGTAGGAAAGTTACACGCATATATATTTGATGTTTAGAGTTCTGCTTTCTTTATGCACTAGTAACAAAAAAAAACCTTTATGAACCCATGATGCTCCTGAGAAAATCTTTTTGCTGCTGCTATTCTTGGTGGATGGCGAGTCTATGATTTAGCCAGAGCTACATTAACCTTCTAGTTGTATAGGGATGAGTAAATCCTCCGTCCTTTAGCTTTTGATATATTTGGCATAAAACTGCCATATTTCACTACTTAGCTCTAGTAGAGGATTGCTCTTTCTTCGCCTTAATAATTTTTTAATGCGTGTGTGTGTGTATTTTATTTTGTAAGTGAGCAGGACCCATCTGCTGCTGACCTCGATAGCAGCATAAATTTTAAAGTGAAACCAACCTGGAAGGATTCTCATCAGGTTTTTTGTAATACACGCTTTGATAGGGAATTTTCTGCTAATAATTCGCTGTGTGTGCTATTGATTTTGCATTCGCTGCAAAAATTACAGGTTTATAACTGCAATGAGTAATAGCTTTGCTGAATATTGCGCTCACGCTAGGCGAAATGCCCAATATGTGTTTGAGAATAGAAAAGATCTTTTTTATCGCAAACTCTGACTTTGTTTCCCCAGGCTGTGGCCACAACTTTTCATTGTGGCATGCCCTGTTAGCATAGCTGCTTCCACCGATGAACCAGAGTAGAGCTTGCAGAGTTTTTTGCTGCTAAAGCGAATGTTTCATGAATTTAAGTAAAGCCTTTTTTTAAATAGGAGAATAAATATATATATTAGTCGATATTGATATTTTTTGCACACACGCTTTGAAAGAGCTTAAAGGAATTTTGTCTAGTTGTATGTGTGTGTTGGTCAGTCGTAAGTTGTGTTGTATTTTGGTGTGTGCCGTTTTGGTGTCCGTGTTGATAATCAATATTGATGAAACTGCTGTAGTTCTCAGCATCTTGTTGTTGAGCCAATAGTTTTTTTGCATTGATATTTGCTTCCTTTTTTGTTTGTTGTATATAGATGCTTTGGTATTGTGTGTTTTGATTGGATGAACTTGTGTGTTTGCTCAAAGCTTCCTCTGTGATTTTTGTGTGGTGCATTCTCTATAAACTTGTTCATCTTGCGGAAAAAAAAGACCTTCACTCTTTTAGTATTTCAAGCTTTTCCATTGGCAAAATTTTACTGCTACGGGAGGACCACAAGGAAAAGAATGTATTAAAATAAAAAAAATTAAAGATGAAATTTTAAGTAATGAACTTCAAATTGTTTGATTTTTTCGATGCAAAAATTGGAGAATTAATAGTTTAATGTAAGTAATGGCATATAAGTTTTTGAGGCGAATTTATAAAACCCTTTGATAGCCCGGTATTAAATATTTTTGTCAGTAACAGGTGGCATTGGTTCTCGCCTTAGTTGTAGATCTTATAGGTTTATTTGTCTCATAATGGCTAGGAAAAAAACAACACCCATACCACCGGTTTTTCAGTAGGCCTCTTTCGCTTTTTTTTGTTAATAGGTCACGAGCTCAAGCAAGCAGAATGATGAAAGCTGCGTATCAAAAAGGGAGAAAATAGCAGGAAATGATTTTTTTTATTCCTTTACTGATTCAAAGTGAGTTTTCAAGGCTTTGGTGTTGGTTTGATTTGAGTTTTTGTATTGTGTACGCAAACATGTCGGCAAGTTTTTGAGGTACGTATTGATCAGTTTGCTTACTATAGTGTGTTGCTCCCCTGTTGAGCATGAGGGTATAAATACCAAACTTACTTGGCAAAAGGTTGTATTTGCCTGGTTAAAGTTAGCGGTAAGGTATTGGGGAGATTCCCTTTAGATTCGAGAAACAGTCTGGTTCGCCGTTATCTTAAAGTATATATATATATCAAACGTTTTTTGCCAATGTACAAGTAGTTTCTTTTTGTCATAAATTGGAAATGGCCCCAGTTTCACCATGGAGCATGAGGGGTTACAAGCTTTGAGTAGCATTGTCACGGGTCCTTTTGTAATTTTTTGTACTTATCCGTTATTAGTGCATTTAAGGAAGCTGTCATGCATTGACCGGGAAACTTTCATGCATGGCCTGAAGATTACGCTCGTGTGTATGTTGGACTGAAAGCTGCGCTCGTCTATATTGGCCTTCACCTCATCTTTGGCTCCTGCATAATATTCGAAATTACTTCAAGCAGCCAAGGCTTAGTTGAAGTCAAAATATTATATCCATTTTTCTGATCCAGAAATACTAATTTCTGCATAGTTTCCGTTGATATCTCCAATATTTTCTGCTTGAGGAAAAGATGCTTCTCATTGTATGCCTTTTAAAAAATGGTAAATTTTCTGGATGTGATCATGTGTAATCTTTGGTAGAATCAGTAGTGCACTCTTACGAAGCCCAATCTAGCTTAGTGCAAGAGTTCATTAATCCAAGTGAGTAACTAAATGCCGGTGCTCTTCCTATCAAATTTTCCTCACCCGCATTGGACATCATAATAAAAATTTGTCGCAACTGTAGCGGCTCTCCATCGCCTTCTTCTCAGTTTTTCCCCATCGCCTACCTTTGTTTAAAATTTTTACTGGCATTCGTGTATGAGCACATGTAACAGAAACAGTGTTGTGCGACTTCTAGTACCTTAGGCAGGGTTCCGAGAAACAGGAGGCAGTAGAGCACTGGTACTGAAAGTTCCTTGCTTAAGCAGTTCTAGCCTTTTAGTTGATGTTAAATTTTGATTGCTTTTTACCTTTTTTTTTGCAGTCAAAACAGTGGTTCTTTTTTATGAAGTTCTTTCCTTGGGTCTTCTTTTCAGTTTTATGGCGCCGACAATTTGTATCTTTCTGATAGCCTATGCTCTTTTAGTTGTACTCGGATATGCCTAGCTGGTTCGTATTTATTATTATCAGCTTTTTGGAGGGAATAATCGCAGCTTGACAGTGCTGTGCATTTTTAGTAGTAATAGGGAACTAACCACGGAGCGAGCTTAAGCAATTTTTTTATTGGTTGACGCGCTGACTTGATAGAAGTCTGCAGGAATGTATCATGTCTCTCCCATTGCTTATAGGTGCACTACATTTATCTTTGCAGTATATGCCAGGGAGGGGAAATTAAGAGATTGGGCTGTTAAGAATGCTTAACTTCCTCACTTGAATGCGAATTATGGTTGGCTTGCAATTCTTCTGCCGTTAAACGTTATTCTCGTGATGTTTAGGTCGAAGTAGCGTGTCACGAGAAGCATACTGGTTGCATAAGACCTCTGTATGCGCATTATCCGACTAAGTCATCTCGATAATTTTTAAGGTACCCCTGAAGCCTTTATCTCCAGGGTTATGCAGTAAGTAGTCACCTGAGAAATGTACACGAAGTGTTTTTGCATGCAAGCGTAAACTGTGAGCTGAGAGTGAATTCTTTGAAACAATGCTTTGGTGTACTGAACTTCAAGGGTATACCTACTTTGTTATCGCTGCTTCTGACTAGCATGCTGATTAGCTCGACAGTTGGTTTATGCCCCGTCCTATACGAAGCTAGAATACTAGGGGATGTGACTACGGCGAACTTGTCTAGCAATTTGCAGCCAGCTGGTTGTATTGGGGCAAAATTTTTCCCGTATCCTCATCCTTTGATATAAGGAAATGTGTGCTACGCTAAGTTCTGAGCGTCCATGAAACTTCACTCTTGTGTGGCACACAATCTTAGTGTGGGAAATGCCTTGTTTTTAAGAAGACGGAGTGGGTTTCTTAAAATTAAACATTGCGCGCAGCCGCGCATTTGGGAAGGGAATTTGCTAGAGAAAGTTTCATTATGCAAGCACCCCTGGCGTACCCCCTTCCGCCAGTAGAAGCTACAACTTGGCACCTTAAGTAAAAGCCTTCCTACTCGCTCTTTTTATGCATCCCTGTAGCGGTATAAGCTTCTGGTCCACGCCACTCTGCTACTTTGTATCGAACTACCCAAGTATCTGCAAGGTCGTTTCTTCTTTGTGACACTGGGGGAGAAGCTGCTCCCAGTCAATATAAAAATGCCGTGGATACTGTGAAAGCCGATGTGATTACACACCAAGTTAGTATACACTGGCCCCACCTGCAGAAGTTGTAGACCTGCTCCTTAGCAATACGCTTCCCAACTGGAAATCAGAAAATTACCATAACGCAAGATGTTTACTCGCGTTATTTTTTGCAAGCATACTCGAGATAAGGGCGCTATCACTGTGTAACGCTTAGGCTAATTTCCGCATGGGCTGCAACATCCAAGGGTAATTTAGAGCGATGGTAGCACGTTGCAGATAATCCATCGAACAGCTTTATGTGGCGTACTGATCTCTTTTCTACGAGATTGAGGAACGTGCTACTCATCTCATCATCGTGGCTATAGTTCAACCGTGACCGGAGTCGTAGAACATCTTGCCTTACTCCGTATGGCAAAGCCACGCGAACAATATGCCAGTAATGAGACCCAAAGTAATTGCAATAATGCACGAAGTTCTTCCTGTGTGAACCGCTGACTTTAGCGATACCGATAATGTGGTTTGGCTCACGAGGTTTTCCAAACTGTGAAGTCCGGGGGGCCAAGTATCAACAAATGGCAGCTCCTTATCATATTAGGGCTCCGTGACATGAATGATTTCTGCGTAAGTCGAAGAGGTAGAGTGCACACCCAAATCACAAGTTATGACTATGCATAAGCGAGTTTCAACACACGAATTCGTAGCTAACCTGCTGCTATTACCCAGCTAGCCTCGCAATTAGTGCATTGGAGTGTGAACCACCTCGTATAAGTGCATACTTACGGTATTAGCATATCCTGAAGTAAGACGTTACATTGAACAATTTTTTAAAAGGTTTACAGTTCCCACTTTCCTACAGCATCCAGCCGATGCGTCACAGGGGAGTTACTCTTCTGACAAACCCATGCAATTCAATAGGCCCGAGAGCACTAAAGGAATTGCAAATGTTTCCCCTAACCCGAACGCGTGACTAATACGTACGCTTCACATATCTTTTTGCAGGGCTAGAAGTCCTTAATTTTCCTTTTTTTGACACTATGACATTTACTATTAAGTGGAATATTTCAGTCTAACTGTACCTCAGTAGATTTTAATCCAGCCTCCCTGCTCCTTACTGTGCTATACCTCTTATTTTGCGACGCATCGATGGCATATATGGGTGGACGGTTGGCCATGCCTATGCTTTGGGATTGCACGAGGAAGAGGGGTGAGGATGGCTAAGATATGGAAGCGCGAGGACCTTATTATGCTTATGGCTCAACTCATGTATGCCACAACAAGTTAGTAGATACTTCATGACCCAATAAAATCGCGATAATCACCATAAATCATAGTCAGCGATAATAAATACACATCATTCAATTACGTTGATGGCATGCCTATTCTGCTTTCGCGAAATATTCAATACCATCTAAGAAGTGCCTGAATTCCACATTGCTGAAATTCAAGGTTCCAGCAAAATTGCATTTGCTGGCAGATTAGGTAGTATTATACTTTGATCTTAAGTGGTGCTTTCATAGATACAAGAGGTCCTACGGTGTATCGTGATTCACTATGAGATGATGCCTCTCTAAGTAGGGTGAGTTCGACTAGAAAAACAGATTTCTCATACGGGCGAGAGTAGCGTTTGCTGTCTCGTTCAGCACCACGACAAGCTGCTAGGCATTATCGCATTGCATACGGGGGTGCAGTGGCACGCAAGTTGCACCTTACAAGTAGCCTCCGTGACGACCAGCAAAAAGCAGGAATATTCCAGTTGACCGGCCACTGGAAGAACCGGAGACTGGTAAAAACTCTCGTGAATTCACCTCACGTAGAATGCGGTGGGTATCCGCGCAGCGGAGAACTACATGGAATTACGGATGGCACACATGCAGAAAGCAAGGCTTTATAATACAATAGAACCTTGCTAAAACTGTGGCCACAAATTGTGATTATACAGGCAGGCTGCGAGCATAGGGTGCCGGCACTGCCCATGTTTTGAGTGAGGGATGTAGCCAAACCGCAGCATACATGCACATGCGAGGTAAAACGAGTCTTTCGGATAGAAGCATACGCGAGGCAAACCGAATCTTTAGGACGCGTGTGACACGAACAAGAGGGGAGGAATTCCCCGATATGACGTGCACCTGGGCAGCTTAGCCCCCCTAGGAGAAGCGTCAAGAAGAACGTTTATCACGCGGTACGTGGGTGGCCGCACCTCCTCACCGCTGGCTCACTGCGATTCACCCCCTTAAAAGCTGTGATATCGCAGTGCATCTTAGCTAAACTCCGAGACTTTGATGTGCGTATGTTGAAGCGAACGTCCACACAACTTATATTTCATATGCGCTTATCTATTTGTAAAGTGAATTTTTAATCCTTCCCGTTTGGAGGAAAAACTCTCTGCTGACTTGCCGTGGAGCAACAAACTTAACTTTTAACTTCAAAATTGTCTGTGACCGTCCGCTCGTCTGTTTCGTTGCAGCGTATTAATTTTTTTTTCAGGTGAGCCGTCGCGCGTGAGCAGTTCCGAACGTTGCTTTTTTGAGTTCATCTTGCTCTGTAGATATGAATCTTCGAAGATTTCCCACTGCTTTCATATTTTTCATATGTCGGTGATACATTGACGTATTGTTGGTATGATCTTTTGGTTTGAGTTATGTGTTACTGCGTTTTTCATACCGTCCCATTTGCTACTGCTGCCTCGTTCCCTTAGCTGTTTGCTGGCTCGCCGCGGATATTCATGAACTTTTTTAATGATTCTACCTTGTTGCGCCACCTCGCTGTCAGCATATCTCGTGGTACAATCTCCGCTCATGTGGTAGAGTGGCCGCATTAACCGGCGACAATAGTTTGCGTAAGATAATTCAATGCATGCTTGTTATTTCTCAGAATGATTCACGTTGGTGTCAAAGCATCGGATATCTCCAAGGAGAGAGTTGGAGAGGAGACATACGATTTTCAGTTGCTCAACAGAAAAGAAGATGGATCATGTGATTTGGAAATCCGCGGGGAGGTCAGCCATCCCTTCATGGAGATGGCTATCTCATCAGCTATGATGGGGATTACCAATCTTCAAGGCAGTCCTTTCGGTGCGATGATTGCCAGGAATGGCATTCCCGTGTCAGTTAAGCAGAATACCTTGTGGCTTTCCAAGGATTCTACTTGCCATGCTGAGATCAATGTGATCCAGGAAGCATGCCGGTCACTGAAGTCACATGATTTGTCCGACTGTGAACTTTACACATCGTGTGAGCCCTGTCCTATGTGTCTCGGTGGTGCCATGCACGCAAGAATGCGGAAGGTTGTATGGGGAGTGAACCAAGTCCATGCTCACAAGTATGGTTTCTACGATCAGATTTTCTACACTGAGGTAGAGAAGCCTCCATCTGAGCGAAGCATCAAGACTGTAGTTGATGTTATGGCTAATGATGTTGAGCGTCGTCTGCTTGCTACCAATCCTACTTCGAAACGTTGGT
Source organism: Nephromyces sp. MM_2019 (assembly GCA_015657535.1). Classification (NCBI taxonomy): domain Eukaryota; phylum Apicomplexa; class Aconoidasida; order Nephromycida; genus Nephromyces; species Nephromyces sp. MM_2019. The sequence continues at coordinate 4,400 of JADHZB010001298.1, read as the reverse complement.
TTGCCTATAACAGATTCCCTGTGCCTACGCTCCCTGCACCATCCAAGGATAAGGACGAGTTCATGGAGATCGCGATTCAGTACGCACTTGAATGCCAGGAGAAGGGTTTGTCAAAGACTCAAGAACCTTTCGCTGCAGTCATTGTGAAGGACGGCAAGGTTGTTGCGAAGTCTTGCAATACTCAGGTTGTTGACTACGATGCCACTGCTAGCGCGGAATTGGGTGCCATCAGAAAGGCGAGCAAGGCTCTTGATACTCATGATCTTACTGGCTGTTCCATCTACTGTACCGTTGAACCCGATGTCATGGGTCTTAGCGGTATATATTGGGCAAACTTGAGCTGTTGCTACTTCGGTGCGAAGAAAGAAACCGCGGCCAAGTATGGGTTTTCTGCTCATGTTGGCCACTACTACGATTTGAAGGTGAAGAAGGAAGAAAGAGTTGTACCGTGCTACGATGGCTTGATGGTCAACTCTGCACTCAGAATTTTCCAAGTGTATGCTGCTATGGATAGACCCAACTATTAATTTTTCGAAGCAATATTTTTTTGAGTAGATCGCATATTTTTTAAGCAATTTATTTTTTTAAGAATTCATGATTCATGTGTTATGGCGTAGGATTGCGCACTGATGCAAACGCGTTTATTGTACGAGTTGTTCGGTAGGCAGACCTTTTTGTTTGTCATTGGGATGTATTCTTAATTGCTGTCGCGTTTGTTTAAACACGAGATTGGTTAGTTGGCACGTGCTGCAACAGTACCTTAACCTCGGGGTAAGCGTTAATTCTCTTGAAATTTCGGGTATTCCTTCGTGAGGGTGAATGTTATATGGCGTCCTCGTCGATGAGTTGAGTGTATTCTGCGAAGTTTTGTTTGGGATGCGTTGGAATCTTCCGTGGAAGTATGGTGTTGCGGAGTTGTGCTGAGTTTCCTGCGTTGGGTTGAGGTTGTTGGCAATGTCTCTAGCTTGGTATCATGCACTGGACTCGGTCGTTGCTGCTACCCGTGGTTGCGTGTGGTCCTCTCGAAGACAGGGCGGTTTTGTTGATTGTAACCGTGGTGTGCTTTTATGTGCCTTTGTGTGCTTTTGTGTGCGCGTGGGGTTTGTTTGGAGGTGAGTAGGTATATGCGAAGTCTCTGGCGTCATCTTCTCTGGAGAAGATTGAATCTTCCTTGGGGTGCGAACTTTTGGGGGCACATATCAGCTTCAGGAGCGTTTCTGGGCTTGCTGTCGGGAGAGCGCTGGTTTTTTTTTGTGCGTGTTGGATGCTGTTTATGCGAGTTTACACGCGGTGTAGCCCCCCTGAGGTATCACGGCGGCCTATATCTTACCCCGGTGAAGGAAATGCTTACTCAGTTTTCAGGTTATCGCATGTAACGCAGGTTGGCTGATCATGCATGGCTTCGTCTTGGAGAATGTTTTCGGTTTTTTGAAGGTGGTGCTACATTTACGGCTATCCACCTGGCGTGTAGTACGCAGCGTATTAATGCAAAGCCTTGTGGATGCGCGTCTTCCTGCGTGGACTCACATGAAATGATAACGTACGAGGCATTGCGTGACTTCGGGTACCGTTGATTGTGGTGCTGTAACTCCTGAGGACATTTTTTAAGATTGTCGCCGCTGCATGCTAGATGTTAAATCATTGAATTTGTCTTGGTCAGGGTGCGAGCTCGCCTTCGAGTTTGGACGGTGAACTAAATGCGTATTCCACGGCGCCGGTACCGCGCCGAATCCTCCAAACCTCTGTGTGCCAGTGCTCGATTCTATTTGTACGATAGGCGTTCGCCCTGAGGAGCTGTACGTCATTATCCTATTGCTTGAGGGATCTGAGAGCGCACAAGAAGAATGTACCTTATTAGCTTTATCTGAATATTAGGCCAAGGTCAGGCAATGCATATTCGGTTTGCCATTGAGAATGATGAGCCTTACATATGTGTTATGCTAGCTACCTTGAATGCATATGTCGCTGACAAGTGATTGAGGAGTCTCTGCTGCCTGTCCTTTTTAAGTGTCTTAATTTTTATTATGACTCAAAACTGGATTTGCAACCCCACATAGCAGGCACACGTCTTTGCTCTACAGCTTATAATCAAGACACCATTGCATGGGGTAGTATAACAGTTACAAACCAACCCTTTACGCATCACGGAATATATCGGGCAGACGCAGCACAACATACATGGTGTGAATTGCAGCGTAGTGCTTCACCTTTTGTACCGGCGCTTCTCATAGAATTCCCAGTTACTTTTTGCGATTTTGGGTGGCTTGAGATAGACTCTACACTTCTACACAATCCTGGAGTCAAATTTCTAATCATGCTGTTTCCTGCACTCGCGAACTTAGTGATAGAGCTGGAATGACCAACCTCAGGGAATGCATGCACTGAGGTCGGTACAAAGTCCCCTATTAGCAATCTTTTGCCCCCTTTTCTTGCCACTTCCGCCTGCTTGTGGGAGGGAAAACCTCCCTTCGCCTTTGCTCCTCCGGGCGTTTGAGCTGTTTTACCAGCGGTATCTGCTGATGCAACGACTTCGTGATTGAGCGAAGCCCGTGCAATAGTTTCCTTCCAGTTAATATGGCCTCCCCCTGTACACAAAAATGCTAGCGCATAGCATAACGCCGCGAATTTTCTGCAACGTATCAATGTAAGATGATCAGTATACGGTATTGCAATTCAATTGATTTTGTATAAAAACCTAAAAAGGCAGCCACAATGCTAAGAGAAGGGAGCACGACAGAATTGGCACACCAAAATAAGTGTTTCCACAATAATTTTCCGAACAGTAGTCATGCCATGGTGTCAAAGAAGGACACAAGTTTGCATCCGGGACTGCTATGAAGAGGACGAGGCATATCAGGGCTGAAAAAGGCTTGTGCTATAATATTTTTAAAGGTTAGACTAAAATTACTGGTAAGTGCTGCATTCCAAGGGTTAATTTCTCTACCAGGATGATTTAAAAACTGTGTTACCTGTAATAGACACAGGTCCATGGTTGGGGATGATTGATCCGGTCTTTCCGTGAAGTAAACCGTTGCCAGGCAGCTGAGATATAGGCATAGAGTCATGCAAAGGATCAGCCTCACAGCTCCCAGTAAAAAATCCTCGTAGATTCAAGAATGCTGAGTTCATATCTCTGCAAAAATCGCAAGAAAAAGAAAACAGTAAGGTGTATAAGCAGTTTGCGAGGATAAAAACAGCATACTCTTGAGCATTTAGAAGCATGCGAATGCCCGCTTTAAAGTTCCTTCTATATTTTTGCCGCGACAGAAGAAACGTTTGCTTGGGATTGCAACAAATGTATATTTTCGCTAAATACAATTTTAAAATATCTACATATAATATAGGGAACATTTATCAATTTATAGCAATCCCTGCAACTAATAGCATAGAAAAAAGCTTTTTTACAGATTTGGAGAAAAATGCTATAAATGAAGGTGCAGGAGGTCTTAGACACAGTTAATAGTCATATCAAGGTAGAAAAGTTATATATAAACCTAATTTAATTCGAATATACACAACATCATACACATTTTTGGGCACGAAAGTTTGGTTTTCTTTGACGTGGAAAAGCTTTTAAAAATTGACCAAAAATGTTCAGTATAGCAGCTACGAACTATTACCGATGAGTAGAAGGAGACTTCCACACCCCCAAAAAAGCTTCAATAACTAAGCATCTACGAACGTTTACCTGTATGCAGAAAGAGATTTCTTCACCCAGCAAGCCAAAAGTGTGTTGACGCCACTCTCTGTAAATCTGCACACAAATGATGATGCTGTGTATTGCACGGCCTTGTTTAGTTCCATTTTCAGCTTCCATGATATACATCCCGTAATTATTTTGGAGAGGATATTCAAATATAATAGGCAAATATATCCAGTGATAAGATCTTTCCTGATGTTAGTAGCTATTTAAGTACTTTAGGCATTTTACCATCGTTTAGAGTTACTCGTATTACTTCAATGATTATTCTGCGTGTTATGCGCAGGTACTTTAATCATGAGTTCCCTAAAGAAATGAGCGTGGTGAAACTGCACACCACGGCAGGTCAGGACGAGTGCATTTTCTTGAACTGCTGATGTCGACATTTCTCTAGCAATGAAGAAAAAATTCCCACACGAAAGATGAACATGAAGTTTTCTGCATTTTATGGTCTTGATGAATAATCATCAGCTATTGTTACTTTTCGCATCACAATCATCCTTTTCCACCCCAAGCACACACAATCTCTGTTAATATACGAAAGTTGAAGGACGCTTGCTTACTCTGAGCAAAGAACTACGCACAAAAATTGGCAAACACGCGCACACACACGCGTTTATTAGAGAAAATCTACGCACGGTATTAGGGATTTCAACCCATATACACAAAGAAAACCTCAAAACACACACACAGGCACACA